>JAIPRN010001721.1:0-40341 GCA_025469175.1 Geopemphigus sp. TES_GeoC_2020
AACGAATATTGTGATAATTTTTTTTTTTAAATCCGTAAATACGCACCGAATCTACTTTAGGACTCGGACGAACATGAGAAAAGTAACCGACACTTTAAAATGTGCGACACTATATTAGACGATTAGATTGGATTCGAATTTACGTTAATTACGATTTAAATAGGAGGATTGATTACCGGGACTGTTATAACAATTAAACGAGGAGAATGACCGCGGTCGGCAAACTTAATAACGAATAACCGTCCGATATATTCCAAAGTGGATACGTTCGAAAATATGTAGACATATTATTTATGACGGCCGTTCCCGTCGTGGCGACGATACGACGCGGTCGGATTTCAATAAACATATTTTTGCGGCTGATGACTTTGGGAACCGTCTAAATTGCCGTTTACGAATACACAATTTGAAGTAACGCGTAATAATCGTTGGGGCCGAGCCGCTACGGAACGGGTACGTTTTTTATTTTCCTAGAATTCACCGGCGTTCCGGCAGTTACGAATTTTAATTAAAATATCGGCGAGTTTCATATTAAACGTAATATCGAGTGGCTCTCCAAGGTTTTAGAATAATTTCGCTTAAAGTTTTCGTACATTCGATACCGACGGTATTATCGCGAATTTCATTTTGGAACCGAAATTTAATATTACACGCCGCCCGTTTAGCGCCGACGCGCCTTTTTCACGGATGCGCCCGTTTCGAAGTCGTCCCACCGCGCGCGTCCCTCGTAATTATTATTTCCGTTTCGCTTTTAAATAGTCCCGAACACCTCGGAACGGAACTCTCCTTCTGATCATAAACGAACGTTTACTTAAACTCGACGACCGGCGCCGCTTTTCGTTCTTTCCGTTATTACGCGCAATATGTTCGACGAAGTACATTACCCCCGGTCGCACTTATCCGCCGCGTTACTCTATCGTACACGATATTGTCGTAGCACCCTCGTCTAATCTTCGGTTTTTATTCACCGGTAATCCTTTGTTTTTAACCTCGATTACAAATATACACGTAATTTTTTCGTCTTTTTCGTAAATTAATTCCGTCACTAAATACGCGCACAACGGAACTGTGATCACGGCTCACCGACGTACGATTACTCGGTTAATAGGCAATATCGGGCGCTAATTTCCACATTGTCGTTCGAAATTTCAAAATATACGGGCCGAAAAAACGACGGCAACGACGTATTAAACGAAACGCCCCCCCCCTCTGAGAAATTTCGATATATCGACCGATAGTGGCGTTTCCCGTTTGTCGGTCAATCGTGTTACACACAGCCTGCGCGGTCGTGTGGATGGCGGCCGCTAGGCCACTCGGATCGTTATCGTTAAATACGACATTATTGTACGAACTGTCGTGAACACGTGCACCGTTGTAGGTAAACAATATAAAATCGGGATTATCAGCCCGACCCGTCGTATATACATTACGACGATAATACCGCGTGTATACGGTAACGACGAAACGGACTACGACGAATTGGACTTGAATGACGATATCGCGCCGTGCGTCGGTCACGCGGACGGCGTTCAACATACGCCGTGTACACGATTACGGAAATTCGTACGAAACGTATTTTGTATCCCGAGTCGCGCGCGCCGGTTTCGAATGGTGGTTCCCGCCGGAGCACGTCTTACACGAAACGTACGGCCGACGGAGATTTTTCCCGGTTCGCTCTGGCGACGACGGTTACGCGGCATCCGTTACCGACACGCGCCGCGAGACCGGATGTCCCTTTTAGCCCGTACCGGGATACGTTCGAATCCGGGGACGCATTCCACAAAAGTCCAAGTGTACGTGGTCGTACCGGATATGCGCGCGGTAACGACAACGCGAACGGATTCGACTTCAATTTTGTAACGTTCGTGAAATAATTCGTTTCGTTTGGCGATTCGATCGCTCGGCGCGGTTTCGTCGGCGCGACAGGAATAATAACAGCGTTCGGACTGTTGTTAATCGACGCGAACGGATTTTATACGCCTGTATACTGGACACGTGGCGAATTAAATATCGAACGCCCGAGAAACGCGTACACTTAAAGCTTAAATGTCCAATAATAGATGTTGTTCGACACGAACAACGCATTAGGCGATTTAAATTGTTTACGAACCGCGTGGTTATATATTTAAAACGACGTATTTACGACTCAATCCGGACGAATCGACTTTGATCGACGGTTAATTTATATAAATTCGAAGAACAATCGAAACGCGTACGCGTCGATTGGCCGTACGACGTAATTATTTCCGTTCACGTTACGGCTTTACAGTAACCGACGTGGAATAGAGTCCCCCGAAACGAAATTACGGGAAAAAAACTTCAAGGACGGCCGTTTTCAAAGCGAGTTGTTTCCGTGACCGTATCGTATAAATAACTTCGAACTTTTGCGAAATATCGTAAACCCAATAAAAATTATATAGAACAATATTGGCGTATACGACGATTATTTTTTTCGCGTACGAATATACGGGCAATTCAAAATATAAAACCCAACAATTTACTCCGTTAACATTACGGCCGTTTTGTCGGTACAAAAATGAACGTCGCGTTTTTCGTTTGCCTTTTGATCTTTTTATTCTACCCGAATATTGCACCGACGGATTATCGAATCTGTGTAAAAAAAAATTGTAGAGTCCGGCCTGTATGTCGGAATATACGCGATATTGAAAAAAAAATACGTACGGGTCGCGTTGCGCGAGTTTATTTACGTGCGACAATTTTGAAACGGTAAACCTTCGATATGAATATCGTTCTTTAATAGTCTCGTAAACGTTTGTTAGTACGTAAAATACACACGTGTACTATGGACGACCGCCTTTTTCCTTAAAACTTAATATAGAGGAAAGAGCGGGGGAAAATCGGCGAAATAACGAACATTACGCGACGAATTATTCGTCGATTGTCGAATTTCAAATTTCTTTCGAATTTCGGGCGACCGAAAATCGAAGTAAATTTTAGCGATTTCACTATGAAGTAATTTTACTCGCGTCATATGCACAAACACACACACACACACGCACGCACCACACATACACGAGTATTAATTCGACTTCCCATTTCGACATAATAATACCCCGTGAGTATATATCGTCCTGGCACGCGAGTAAATAAATACGTAACGTTCAATGTGGGAACGAAGCCGTTTACAAACGTTCGTCGATTCGTCGTGACATTTTTGGACGTTTCGATCGGAACGTATCAAATTGATTTCTCTTGTTTACATAAAATATACGTACAACACGAAAAACGCATTTCGAGGCGTGTAGATATTGGTGTGTATCTCGCGCGACACGTTGGACGTTTTACGTCGATACTTAAATTACAACGCTTGTCCTTACGTACACCAATCGATTTCCTCTGTAACAAAAAGTCTCCTTAAGTGTATAAGGAACGTTACTAGTACGCGCGTTACACTCGGTAACGTGTTCGTTAATAGTGACGAAAATATTGCGAAATCGTATTCCGTTGGTTACGTAATATATATATATTGGTTTACGTTGTACAAAATACGGCGCGATTAATTTATAGCCGACATTTTTAAATCATTTGTTACGGCCTGTAACGTACCGAGCAAATTCGCGTTTCGTTTTCGAAAATCTCGTCGTACCTAATAAACACGCTATCGGATTACCATGGGCGTTTCCACGATTATTTTATATTCGCCAACATTCGGCGCGTGTAATAGCCGAAACGTCGATGACTAAACGCGCAATTTCCCCGCCGGTTATACGTATAAATCGTATTTATGTACGTTGTTCGGCGTATTATCATTATAATAAGGACGCGGTGTTTACGCGAATTTATAACGTACACGTGTGAACGAATTCCCAAGTGCGATATTTGGCGGATGCTATTATTATATATATATAGATATTGTTCGCGGGACGTTTGGCGTAAAAAAAAAACTGAGACCAAAACGAGAAGACGACGGGACACGAAATCAATATAGGCGCGCGAGTTATCTTCAAAGGCACTACTATACGCTATATGACTATAACATACTCGCGTAAACAAGCCTACATTTTATACAATATACTCGTATTATATATATATATATATATTCATTAGCGAGTAATACGATACGACTTATACGCCGCGCTATTATTATTTAAGGAAAGACCCGCGCTTATATAATAAAGCGCAGATATTCGTGCGTTAAGTCGAAAATGTAAAAAAAAATAACGAAAACGAAAAAATTTTGCGTATACTTTCGGAACGACAAAAAACGCAATTGAAAAACACACACACACACACACATGGCTACTGCTTAGGTATTTACTAAATTCGAAATAGTTGGCGATATGGTCGTCGCGAAATTTCAAAATTAAAAACAACGCGCGTATATATATTATTTAAACCAATATCGCGTTACTGGTACGTAAAAGGGTTCTATCCGATGTTTTTAATATACGTTTAAAGATTTGAAAAAGGCCGTATCTAATTTTGAACTAATCGATAAAGTACCGCTCGTTTAAACGGTAAGAATTATTAGTTCGAATTTCAACTTTGTCCTTCGTATAATAACGCGTTTTATCGCGAATGTTTCAGCAATAGAATTTTACACTCCTGTACACGTCTTTCGATAATGTGCTTATATAATAGGATTTCACTGACGTAAATATGCGTTATATCGTCGCGCGGTCGTTTCCGTAGAAAAAAGAATTCCGATTTAGAACATTTTTGGCGTCCGTGTCGAATCGAAATTTCTTACTCTTTACAATATTACGTAAAATTAGCGGATTCTGCAAGATTCCTTATACTCCGGAAACGGAGATTGTTTTTTATACACAAAATATAACAGGCGTGTAACGATTACCTTTGAATCGTCGACACAAATCTGTATATCGTCGTGTGTCTTATATATGCAAGGATATTATTATCTGGCGTTCAAAACGGCGTTTTCAATATTTGACCATCGAAATTTTGTTCGCTATTTGACCGGTAGAAACATAATCGATGTTTCAACGATACGGATAATTAGTTTGAATTCGTGCGAACAATTACGCGATAAAAATATGGGAGAAAAATAGGTTTTTCTTCAATTCTTTCGTAATAGTGTCGTAAATAGTACCGTTCGCTTCTTTATAGCTCGACCACTAATCTATACTCGGGTACTCGGCCGTTGGATATATACGTGTAGATTTATAACGGTAATTCTCGTAAAAAATGTAGAACCCTTTCTGGACCGCGGATATGGTTTCGATTACAGTAGTGTGCGTTACGTACTATAAATTACACAGTCAAAGGGGCAATAATTATAATTTTCCAAAAAATACTCGCGACGGATCGGAAAGTTAAAAGGGACCATAAGGGGCAAAGATCACGTATAATATTACGAACGCGTGTTTGCATTTATATAATCTTTTAATTATAATCATAATATCCGAGGTAGAGGGTCGACTAATTGGCGTACTTTTATGTTAGAAAACCGATGCCAAAATTCGTAAACACTGCGAAACAGAGCGAAGCCCGGAGAGCCGATCTATCGTATAATACGCGGTAAACGTTTCGGTGTTTTGTATTCAAACGATATTAACATAAAAATGTATTCAAAGTTCGTATACATTTTTTCGTTCATAAGCGACGGTCAAATAACGCCGGGAACGCGTTAAAGAAAAATTTGAATTTTTCAAGCGTAAATCGCTACGGTACTATAAAGCGTTGGTACGAATTTAACGATTTTTCGGGACGCTCTTTAACGACTCGCTTGAATTACAAAGCGGCGCGATTCGCGCCACTCGAAATTAAAAACCGAACTATTATATCGGATATATTCGAATTCTGCTTTAGATCTACCGTACTTCGAACAATCGTTTTTATCTTCGGGTATTTACACGCGCGTATTTGAATGTCGTCAAATCGTTCGAATCGTAAATTTCTGATCACCCCACGAGGTGCCCGGTGGTTACGTCCGAAGTACGAGTGTCCGAATGCAACGTTACTGCCCGTACTCGACGATCGAACGATCGTTATTGGCACCGATACGGGGTTCGTGATATCTGCGGATTGTTTTCGGTCGTTCGCGCGATTGCCGATCGGATAGCCAAATACCGTGACGAAACGAAAACGTACGGGAATAGATCGGGTTTTCCCGGGCGGCGAGGCCGGGGAGTGGTGGACCTCGAGCGCGGGACGTTCGCGAACGAAAGAGCGTCGTACGTAATCGTACAGAGCCCGCGCCAAGTCTTCGGCATAACGGAACGTTTGGACACGGGCGGGTCAAATTTCGGTTTCCGACACGAAACTAAATTCGCCAGCGGTTCGCGGCCAACGTACTGTACGAATGTGCGCACGCGCGCATCGAACAACAACGGAACGGTCGCCCGCGCCACTCGTTCGTTAATGAAAACCGGCCGGTAGTTGTCCTAACAAGTGGACCTTACACGAATAATAAACGTCGCCGGGCCGGGTCGAACGACCGAATCTCCCGGCGCGGTACACGTGTGCCGGCGTCGCGTTTGTTGTCACCCGCCCGGAAATACGTCATGGGTACGTTTGTACGTGGGACGCGTGCGGCAGTGAGTGCGTAACAACGCGAAAGGGGCAAATTGTTTTCGGGGACGTAAAACGAACGTTCGTCGCCAATTCACGGCCGGCGTTCCGACGCGGCGACGGGCGCTTAAAATTGCGCTCCGCGGGGTCCGGTCGATAAATCGGCCGTACATTTACGGGAAAGGACCGAAACTCACGTTTCGGGCCCACCTAGCCTTTAGCCGGCGTACCCAACGGCGATAATTTCCGAACACCGCACGTACATAAAAAAAAAACCCGTGATAATCTCTTACGCGTTATTACGCGTCTTTATTGTCCGCGCGTAGAACAAATAATAATATAATAACGTCGACGGATTGTGTGTTCCGTGCGCCCGTCGTTTTTTTTATTAAACGCGTTAGTAAACGGCGGGTCCATTAGTGCGGTCGTTATTTAAATATAAAAACGTTCAAAATTACCTGCCAACGATATATATATATATACATATATAATAGATATAAGAATCGCCTATATACGTGTCAAATATAAATACCCAAAACATTCGCGGCGTTCGCTCCACCTCGTGTCCAAAAAAGTATTTATGGGCCATTTAAATTACGCTTTCGGATATCGCGTTATGGAGCGTGAACACGCGATGACGACGAACAATAACGAAAAATGACTGACGAGCAATTAAAGAAGAAGATTACGTAGGAAAACCCGAAAAAGAAAACAGCGAAGAAATAGATTAAAAGTTTATAAAAACCGTGCAACAACGAAAAAACCCGTCCAGAAAGTGAAATAATACCTTTCTCTTTCTAACACTTATAACGTAAGTATACCCGTGTCCCTGAGAACTCCCAAGGCTACCATTTGGAGCTGCTAGGCCCTTCCGATAAACTTTGTATACTAATGGGATGGCGGTTCGGTAGTGGATAATTCGCGAAAAAATGAAATAATAATAAGAGGGTAAACCAAAAAAAAAAAACGATAGAACGCCGTACGGCGGGAAAGGGAACGGGGTAAAAATCAGAAAATGTCAAAATAGTGAAAGTTTCGCGAAAATTGTATTCCCGGAAACTAGATTAGGTAAGTTTTTATTAAGAAAGCTGCGATACAAAGCGACTGAAAAAAATTCATTCGCCGTACGAACTCGCGGCTTTATTACATTATGTAAAGACGAAACCGCGACCGAAACGCGTATTTTCTTCGGCCCGTTTAGGTACCGTTAGCGGTTAAACGGATATAATTACGCGCGTTATTGTTCGAACCGCTAAACGACACCGCGGTAACGTAATTTCTAATCGACATCGTGGCTGTGTAAACACAATCGTCGTCGATTTCACGACGGTAGTCGCCGAGATTTCATCGACAACTATCGTTGTGTTTCGGTTGACGATTTTACAGTTAACTTCGTGAACAATTTTCGAGCCGAAATTATGATGATTCGCGAACGCCACGGCGGGAGTATTATTTAATAAAATACCAAACCGTACGAAATAAGATGTTTCTAGCGAAACGCGAAATTGGAATATTGAAGTAAAAAAGAAAAACGTGCTACCATAAAAAAAGGAGGGTCCCGAAAATCGTGTATGACGTCGAATATCCATAATAATACGCGAACGACGTTAATATTGGGCCGCGTCTTTACGTACCACCGTTAAAATTCGCCTCGTTTCCTGCGGTGGTCCATAGAAAGTCGGTTATAAATGCCAAAGCGATTTCGAGAATTTTCGGAATTTTCCGGTACGCGGTTAGTATCGTTAACGTCTACTACCGCGGGAACGAAACACGATAATAGAATGGCAATTACGTGACTGAGGAGGGAAACGCGAGAAATTGCGCACCACCGCAACGTTCGTACGAATGTCAACTAGGGACCGTGTGAAAGACTCGGAAAATTGTACGTTGATCGCGCGTTGAAGGGTAGAAAAACGGTAACGTTTCGTTACGGAATATTTCGTACGTCGACGAAACGTCGGGCCCGCCGCCTACCCCCGAGGACTGTGACACATTAAAGCGCGAAAATTTCCCCCGCTCGTACGAAATTAGCGCGTTAAATATTACGCCGACGTCTACGCGAATTCGGCGTCATCGAAATATCGATATTTCAATCCGGTACCCGTAAAACCGAGCGTTACGTAAAATTCGAAAAGCCGCGCGTGGTTCGGCGTTTGGTCGGCGGCACATTTTTAGGGCGATTCGCGTTTATCACGAGCGTGTCAACTTCGGAAAATATAAACGTTCTCGCCGCGAATCGTTTCCGTTCTGTTTGCACGCGTTCGCGTTTGGAATTTGACGAATAAGACGGAATAACGACCGGCCTCATTAATAATAATAAGCGTTTAAAGTCAAAACACGGTGACCCGCGGCGCTATACCGTAGTATAATATATTTACGGTGTACCGGAGACGCGTAATCAGAAATTGAAGCGATTCGAGTTATACGGGACATACGGCTTTTTCCAACGAGCGATGGAAGAAGGGATGGACGCGCGTGTTAATCACGGTCGGTTAGATATCGCCGGGTGTAATTTCCGAAGGATGGATGACGTTGACTGGTCGGAATAACGTCGCTGGAAATTTATTGGCGCGCTTATGTACGAACGGCCGACGGACGCGCCAAATTATAAAAGAACGGCGAGAAAATCGGATTATTAACGGACGGAGGACAGCGTTCAGCGGTATACGTATTACGAATTATATTATTATTTTTTTAATTATTATTTTCCTATGAAAAGCGTACGATATCTCGCGGTGTTTAAGTACCGTCCGTAAACGGAAAAATATTTGAAAATGACAGAAAAAATACGTACGCTCGCTTTTCAGCTCTGTACAACAGCGTACATAGCCCAACTTGTCTACAAGCGTACCGGTTGTGAATGGAAAATTGTCGGTTTCGGGTTCGTTAAATAACGTGCGAGCAACACGTTCGGAAATCGAAAGTTCGTACGAATTGAATAAATCGCCCGGTACGAATACTAACGGTTATTTTTATTTTTTCGTCGTTTTAACGCACGAGCATAACTCGTTTCTTTAAACTGTCACGGACACGATTGGTAACGTTTGCAGGAACGTACGGTGTCACAGTCGAAGTCATTAGAAAACGGACGGGTGAAAAGGACAAAATCGCGAGGGATTAAAATAATTAATACGTATAAATAAATAAATATATATATATATATGAATTTATCAAACACGCTCAGTATGTTCCGTTTCGTTTTTGGACTGTGAAGACGCGTTTTGGCCAACAACGGTATAATGTTTAGGATATCGTTTCGCCGATATCCCAAATGTCGACAATATTCCTATTTTGAACGGTGTCTTCTTTTTTTAAGGGAGGGGGAGTGTGAGGGCAACCGTACTTCCATTATGAAACGCGTACTTCGATCGTTTCGTGTCGTTGCGACGTTTCGATAAACATAATCCGGCGAATAATCGAGAAAAACGTATACGATAATTTATTAACGGCAAATTGCGATCTAGGCCGTCTATCGCCATTACGGAGAAGTAAAAATATTTTTGACGTATCGCGTAGTAATGATTTACGCGCGCGTTTTCGAATTAAATCGAATAAACGTCTCCATATGAAAACATAATCCAAGATGTGTTACGTGTTCGAACGTTGTTTTATGTAAACAACTATTTCACAGATCATAATTTATATAGTTATACGGACCCAAGTCAAATATATATATAATATTTCGTAAAATATCCTTTGTATTACCTTGGTCGGTTAATCGAAGTTTTCGAATATTCTCGGCGCACGGTTTGAAGTAGAGACGGTAAACGTGTACGACGCTGCCTTTCAAACTTCCCAGCGATCAATCGATTCTACGCGGTTTTCCATCATAACCGCGTGTTACTTATAGCCTCTTCTTCTATTCGTTTTACTCTTCAAACGTAACTGTAAAATTGTCAACTTAAAATTAACGAGTCAATAACGTCGTAATCGAAGTTTTCAAATTCGATCCGAATAACGCGATAACCACGTCGTATCGCAGAGTTGTTAGACTATTGTCGCGACGGTGTCGACACGATTTCGACGTCGGCGTAATTTGCGTTCTTCGTTCATCGATGGGAGGGGGGGAAGAACGGTTTTCGTGGTGAAAATAGCGCGACTAAACGTTTATTTCGATTTATGTACGAAAAAACGTTCGTTTCGAAACGGGGTCGTGAAATTTGGAACGCGTGCCGTATGATGAAAACGGAAAATCGTTTTACCCCGCACGCGATCAAACATCTGTAACAAAGGGGTCGTGTCCGCAACGTGACTTCGATTGCAATTTCAGAAAATACGAACATCATCTTATTAACAAACGGTTATTTTCGTCGCGTTATATTTATTTTCTTTCGCCCCTGGACACGTAGTCGTATATAATACCGCGGCCTCGAATAAATCCAACGATCCCCCAATCCCCTCGTCGCTCTTTTCCCTTCGGATCGCATTTTTCTATCACGTTTTACGCTACGGTCGAGCAAACGGTATGATGTGACGGACGCCCGTGGCGAACGAATTAGCGACTGCGCGCGGACAAACCCGTTATTATCCGCGCGATTTTTTCGCTTCCCGTCGGCGCCCGGCGCGTCTGTACGAAACCGATCCGGACCGTTCCGCGGTTACCGCGATCGTTTTTCGGACACCACAAGTTGACGGTGTACAGTAAAATACGTGTCGATTTTTCGGACCCCGGGCCGACTGCGCGACGAGATGTTTAATTCGAAAAAGGTACGGGGAAATCGATAGGTGCCCGACGAGATTACGAGTTTTTATTTCGCCGACGAACGCGTGATCGATTTTTGGCCAACATTTCCGTCAATATTCTACAAACGAGTTGAACAATTCGTATTTATTCCACTCCCACCTGTTTTGTTCGTTGTCGCTAAAACTTGATTCTCCGGATAAAATGTGTTTATAAATTGTTTAACGACTTTTCGAATTCAATTTATTATCAACTACGTCGTTTTTGCGTATTATATATATATATATAAACGGTTAGCTTAGAAAACGTACGACGAATGGCGGGACGACGCGAGGGATCAAATAAATAACATTAAAACGAGTCCCGGGAAAAAGTTGTTAATGGTCGTGTAATTGAAAATTACATAAATAACAGTAACGACCGGCTCTGTCGTCCCGGTCTGTTACAAACGCCTGTGTATCAATAAACGGTTTAATCGCCGAATTTATATTGTTCGCCGAGTGTAAAACGAGGCCCGTCCGACACTGTACCGTACACGCGATAAAGAGCCCCGCGATTTCGGGACCATTTTTCCGTTTTGAACGAGTACACCGATCCGAACGCGCTTTTCGTATCGAATAACGACATAAATAATACTATCGTCGGTTAGCGTTCCATCAGTTGACGACCTTCCACTTGAAATTCGGCCGAACCTCGTTAATCTCGTCCCGTCTGCCGGGCATTACTAAACGACGGCTTAGAGACGTTTCACCCGCACGCATTCGACACGTCATATTTTCGCCGTCGCTTTTCGTAATTACTTCGATCGGAATTACGTGATACCGTAATAGCCGAACATTAAAATCGCCCGCTCCGAGATCTCCGAGTTTCCTGTGCACAACACGTACGTCGTTATATACGGCGCGACGTAGACGGGTTCGAAATGTATTTCGGTCGAAAACGTAACGCGAATTATTACGTAATTATTTCTATTTTGTTTCTCAGGACTGTTGGGGCGACAAACTTTATCCGGGTGGCCGTGCGTCCAAATACGAACAACGACGATTTAACGGGTTTTACGTTTACACGTGATTAGTTAAAGTCGAATTATTTCGGGAGAAAAACGCCGAAATAAAATTGAAAGAACGAAAAACCGGTCGGTTTTCGACAAATTCGCGAATACGTCGTTTCCTAAGCGGTCTTTTCGAACGCTACGCAATTGATCGAACCCCACTCCCCGTTAACTGGCCACGAATAATAATAACGGGCGATTAAAAGGGCTGGATTTGGCCCAAGAAATCGTGGCCGCGTTACCCGTTTATCCACGTCACGTGCCGCGCCGAAGAGACGCACGGAAATGGACGGATTTCGCAAGCGCGATATACGCGTACCAGTTATATTATTGACGGGTCGGAATATGAACGGCGAACAGAGGCGTATAATGGAAAGGGTCGGTTGTCCCGCGTCGTGTGTTTGGTTCCGGTCCGACGTAATTTACTCTAAACTTAGAATAGATTAATCAGAATGGACACTGATAATGAGTTATGTGTAGGTAAATTTGATAAACGAATTCGCCATCTTTCTGGAGGAAAATCAGTACCCACAAAAAAATACGTTTTTGTAAATAAGTAAATTATTCGTAAATCAATTTTCGATTTAATAATTCGCTTATTCTAATAAGTATCTCAGAATAAATTTAAAAGGTTTACCGTTAAAATGTAAAATCACGGAATAGATAACTGACAAATATCGAAACAATATTAGCGCAGAATATTATCGATAACATTTAAGAGTGTCCAGAGCCTGCTCTAATGATCCGAACGCAAATCGTTTGACCGTTCAAAGGCCTTTTCGGGGAGTGCGCGCTTACTCGTCTAAAATTTTACTCGAGTCGGAAACACCTGTACGAAATTATGTAAATACGGCACGCTATTCCGCGCACGGAAAAATACCAAAATCACGCGCACACCCCAAATCCAATCGAAGAATTTTTTAAATCCGACGCTCAATTTATCAAATACGTATTACGCGAAAAGGGTAATAAAATTTGCCGTAAAGTTTTCCACCGCGAACCGTCGGCGTCGAATTTGCGCCGCAAATTATTAAATTGCACGCGAAATTACATTTATCACGACGTTATTATATTATAGGTTTTGGCTTTCCGAAGTTATTGCGCTTAACACGGATAACACGATCGATAATCGCGTATTGAATTATAAAAAATATACGAATAACAATTTTAGAAAATTCCAATTACTTCGCGGCTACCGTCTAACATAATTATAAACTTACCGGGTGACTTTTACGAATCGAACACGATTGTTATTTATCTAATTAGCGCTATAATGTAACTAGGGCTGCGATAAGAAACACGACCATGAGAAACTTGATTAGGAAAAAGTTGTTTCGTATTAGTTTTACGCTCATACGGAATGTCGAACAAAAAATATACGGCCGGTACGCGCACGTACGAGCGTAAAGAAATATTTACCTTGCTAGGCTTTTATAAGATATTTTAAAGTTCTTCAAATTAAACGTTGGTTACACTAATTGATTAAAACCGTCGCGTCAACGCGCGTAAAATACCGAGTTCGTTTCAAACGTCTCGTCAATCGCGTGTAGCACAATTTGCCCAAGAGTTGAACACGTGGAAACAAAATTAACGTTTCATCGTCCAATTTGACGCAAATATGTCGTCAGTGTACCCCTTGCGCGAGGCGTAAACGTTCAGATTCCAAATGAAACAAACGGATTTTGATTATATATCATTCGTTTCGGACAAGCGAAAATCTAATTTAAACGTAAATACGCAAAGTGTTTAAATAATATCGAATTTCGACCCGATTTCGATTTACGGACGTAAAAAAAAACCGATTTATATTAAAATAACACTCGTCCGTCCGTCGTAACCGATAATAATATATTTTCTAGGCGAAATTTATAGTTGCCGGCTGTCGTATTTTTACGGTATATAGATAACGGACGTTGTCCCGATCGTCGTTAAATTAACGACGCGTATTATTTTTATAAGACGCGTACGGTCGTGAAGTGCGCGAAGTGCTTCTCCGCGGGTGAAAAATTTGCACCGGCGATGATAACGCGGATGGTTGGCTATTAAACGTAAACGCGTCCCGTCTTCCGTCCGATTTTCGAAATGGACGCGCGTGAATTTCCGTAAAAATCTACCGTCCGAGAAATAACGAACGTGGTGGCCGTGAGTATCGAAACTCAAAAGTAACCGCGGTACCGTAGCGTATACGAAACGGACATAAACGGGATAGGGCCCGTAGAAAATAATAACGAAAACGCGGGACGAGCGAAAATCGGTTTTTTCGACAAAAAAAAAATAGACGCCAATAACCCCGAGTAGCGTATAGCTCGTGCCGAAATAGTCACCCTGTATAGGCGACACTTTACGTAATGTGTCGTTTCCGAAGTATGGACCCAGCAAACAACGGCCAATTTCGGGTGGCAATAACGTGGCGTTCGTAATAAAGACGGACGAACACGCGTGTCGCTTATAAGTAATTTTTTTTAACGACGACTCACGCCGCTCTCAGACGACTGAATTAGCCCACCGAAATATTATTATTAAATCGTCTCGTTTTTTTTTTCGTACACACACGTACGGTACGTAGTATCAGGCACTTCAGGCGTCCCGAAAGTTCGCGGCGAAATTTTCGAATAATTTTTCCCAAACTGTTTCCGAATACGTTCCCGAGCGTCGCCGCGTCCAATTATTTTGCTTATGACGGGGAGCCCGTACGTGACTATTACGTCACTTTTTCCAGGTAAGGCGACGAACGGCACGTGCGTCGGCCAGGAAATCCACCGCGCGTACGGCTCTATCCCCGAGTGCTTGCGTCCGAGACGAAAATCGCCGAATTGAATTTGTCACGGGGTCACACATCATGTCCGAAAAGCACGCGGTATTCGTTGTACGATATCTCGGGCGGTCGGGAAATAATACGACGGCCTTCGCGCGGTTTTCGTGATATTATTGCCGTCGGTATACGAAATGTACGATCCGTACAATGAAATAGACGGGTAATTCTTAGCAATCGTACCATCTCGCGTTCTCGTTTCGTAATTTCGTTCGAAATAAATACCTCGTTTTGCTTTTACGTCATATCGTTTCGCATATGCGAACTACAGCTGCGAGATAATAACAATGGGGCGTTGTTCGTTACGACGATTAAACGATTAACAAGGTTAATTAATACGTTTAACGGACTTTATTTAGGGCGGAAAAAAGTGATCGAAACGACGGCGTACCGAACCATTTTTAATTAATTTAAAGTTGTACAGCCGTACGTTTATTAGGAATTCGTACTTAGACGGTACGTCTTCGCATAAATATATATAATACAATTATAATGGTTCCGGGTATAATTTGTACTCGGGTACGCGTTATTATAAATTATTATCTCGGCCATTCGTCGTCGAAAACAAAAAAAACTGAAACGAAACGTCGTGATTTCAATGGAAAACGAAAAACGGTTTAATCCGTTTATTATAATCGTGTCGCGGTATGTAAACGAGATGGTTTTTTACAAAAAAAAGGCGTACCACCGATATCCTAACGAATTTTCAGCGATAAAAACGCGTTGAATATGTATGAATTTCGTACGAAAAACGACCACGGATATTACGATAATTCGTTTTACGTATACGGGTAATGTGGAACGTACGGACAACGTCGGCGTATTTTATATGATCGTGAACTACTAACTGACCGAAGCTGAAGTTCATCCTAATTCGCCATAGCGTTGTAACCGAATAACGCCGTTTGTAAAAGCGCGATTATTTCGTGTCGGTGGTATCTATTCGCGAATCGAAGCGTAAAAACGCCGTGTAAATCGGAATATAAAAGACGAGTCCCTCGGTAGCTACTGAATCGTTCGCCTGTTTCCGTTTCCGAAGAATTAATCGCGTTCCGCGATTTCCGTATGCCCGTAACATATACGTTATCCGTGTAGTCGCGACATCGGTCGGCAAAAATAACCGTCAATCGTTTTCTAATATCTAAAAGACACTCGAATAGTTCACGTTTTACCATTCGATGTGTATACGTCGCCATATTGGGTTCGTTATACGTACGTACGCGCCTAGTCCATAACGTTATCGTTAGTCGACATTATCCAAAATTCAACCGTACGCCCTAACTCGTAGGGCGAAAATACAAATAGAGGCGAACCGTGGCCCGGGTCCCTTCGCCATGATCCAATAGTATTAGTGAATCTTTCGGAAATGTAATTCGGTTCGGAGCGGGGTACGGGATTAAAGAAGTTTAATTGTTTACATTCGGGAAATTAATTTGCCCGGGGAACGACGGGACCTATACTCTTGTATACTTTTCACTAATAAATATATTTGTGTGTGTGTGTACAGAATCAGTGACAAAGCACGTCAAATTGATTTACGTGTCTAATTCTCGAGGGACAGTATATAAAACGTAGGTCGAGAAAATTGGGTTGTTTTAACGTAGCGTACGTAAGAGGAATATTTTTTCAAACGAAAAAAACCAACCGACCCTGTTTCCGTTCGAAACAACGCTACAGCCGCCGTACGATCGACCGATTCACGTTCCGTGTATTTATCCAAGCGATTCAACGCTGGTCACCGGATCGTCAGAAGTCGACTTTCGACTTACTTTAGTTATATTTCTGACTTTACGCCGTTAGTCCAACGGCGTTTTATTGTTATTAAAAGTTAGTTACGAAAACATTCGTAACGTCTGAAAGCATCCGAGGTCTCGGTTGAAATGGAACATGTGAAGTGGCGACCGTGTTACGAGATTACACGATATTACAAAAACAAACAAAAAAATATTACGATATGAATACATTTTCTTATTCCGCTTTTGAACAAGCTTGCACAGCAATAACTTACAATGTTCGCGTACATTACCTTTCAACGCTAAAAGGCAAATAATAGAACCAAGACGAGGTTTTACTTTAATCAAAAACTTCGAAATATCGTCATTTTAAAAATGTATAAAGTATTTTTTAAAAATAACGAACAAATAATTAATATATATATCTACGCTTGTATTACTTATTTAAAAAAAATATTTAATAAATTACGTATTACTATTCTTGCGTTTACATAAAGTAACATCCGTGTAGCTTTGCACCAACTATGTCAGTTTTTGAACTTTCAACTTACTTCTAATTCTACTTTTTATATAATTTTTTCTACACTTTTTGTCGTTGGCTACTATTTTGTTTTTTATATTCCAATTTCGATTTGTAAATGTATTGAAATATTGAGACTAACTTGTCCAGTCTTAACAACTGTATATATATATATGCGCTTAAATTGGTGTACTTGGATACAATATAAGACCGTCATCTCGATCAGTGACGTAATTGATTGTTATCGCGGACAAAAAGGGAACGATTAAAGAAGCGTGAAATGGTACGGAGGGGCTGTCGTGCGAAATAACGATTTTGAACGTTTCGCGACTACGATGATAATAGTGTCTTTGAAAAAATAACAACGTAGTTAGGATTGCGATTGTAGATACATAATTACATAGAAAGTGAATATTTCGTCGCAAATGAGAATTTCATTCTAAGCGGCTGAGTATGTCGAAAACTAGAAACACAAAATACCGCCATTTACTACGATCCTTGAAATGAAAACTAAGTACGAATACCAATATACAACTTTAAACTATTATCGGTATTCGTTTACGTTGACGGGCACGAATTTTACAATTTTTCCCTTAACATTTTAATTTTTCGACGAAAACGAAAATTACGGAGCGGTCGGAATCCGACGATTCGGTATGCAGTTACGCTTAAAAATTATATTTGCCGTTTCCGTATTTTTAACGTAAAAACGTAATATAGGTTTTTAAAAATAATATTTTCCCGAAGTGAAATTCACGTATTTCTTGACACGTCAAGTCGCGGTAAACTCGGTAAGTTTATTTTATAATTGTAAAACGAAATGTTCTTTTTAAATTGGATAACAACGGCAAGAATTACTAATTTATATTTTTCAATCGTTTTTCGTTCTAACGTTATTGCATCGCAGACGAAACGTACGAAAAACAAAAAAACGTTAAAATTCAGGAGTCGCGGATATCGCAATGGCGTATGCGTCGTAACATTATAAAACGGCATAAGACGCGTGCGGAGACAAAAAGAAATATCGCGCGATCATTTTTACGGTTCGTCGTAAAAAAATTGCGTGCGGGTACAATATAAATACGAAGTGTGTACGCTACGCGGTGCAGTGTGTCGTTACCGTGGCGAATAAAAAAGAATATTACCGTACCGATACTACGCGTGCACGGGTCGTGCGAAAACAACGCGCGGAAATTTCGGCAGCTTCCTCCGCGTGAATTTCGAGTAGTTTATTTTTACCGAATATAAAAAAATTTACTCCGGTAAATTATTTTGGTTTTTGATAGTCTCGGTACTGTTTATGGCTACGAAGTACTTGGTCGAAACAGGCCAAGTACTTCGTGGCCACAAACGAGCTCTCTCTAGAATACATTTGTGTCGGATTATTCTACCGGTTAACACTTACGAATTTTGAAAACCACGGAGTCCACGCGTGTATAACATTTGTATGTATACATATACACACTTTATATGTATAACAAGCGTGTCGTGGACGTCGGCTCGAGTGAGCCACGCGGATTTCCAAAATTTATTTTTCGTTTCGATAGAAATACGAAATCGGCCGTGTTCGGGAAACGATTCTGAGCTACGGCTAACGGGTTATCGTTATAGTTGACGCAATACGTCGTCGGAATATTTTCTATATTCGCGCTTTTATTGTAAGTACTAGATACTTGTAAGTACAAGAAATTCGGGACAAATTTTTCTTTTAAATTTTTTTTTTTTGACAAATTTACGTTCGCCTTCTATTTAAATAGTATTTACGGGTTTTAAAATATAAAGGTCAATAAATGTTAAAAAACGACCTCAACATGTTACGCAAATAACGGTAGTGTATTACGTCATTATATTCCATATCATTTCGCGATCAAAAAAATTACTACCGAAAAGCGAAAAAAAATAATTTTCGTTAATTTTCCAACAACCTGTATATGTTTAAGGCAGCCCGTCATCTATCACCTCCGAACACTAATAAGTTATTCCGTTTTAAGAGTACTAAATACGTATAATTTTAATGCTTTATCTTATCTCGCGTTTAAAAATAATGTTTCTCTTACGCTGTTTATCGCGTTAAATAAAATATATAGTTTTCGTTAGGAATTCGTTTGGGTTTTATTTTATATAATAAATACAAAACGGGCGTATAGTAGCAGCGATATAGTAGACGATGTAAAAAAAAACAATCGTAATTTTTACGATAATTTATTTTACGCTACAGCGGTGGTTACATAACAAGTTACTATGTAGTACATAATTAACCGAGAACGTGTTAAAATTAAAAGAACGTACACGTTACACGGAAATCCAACGAACGCGACGTGTGTGTAATTAATAATTCGAAATGTTTATTTCCGATATTTAAAAAAAAAAAAAAATAGTAGTTATATAAATCTGTTTAAAAATAACGTATTAGAAATGTGTATTAAAAGTTAATCGTCGTTTAACGATTGGCCATATTTGAACGAAACTTTTCAAGCATCTGTCTGGCTAGCGATTACGAATAATTAAAAATCCGTGGGATTTCAAACGATGCACGGTCTTTAAAAAACGGTAACGTTTATATAATTCTCAAGTGGTTAATATCATGAAAAATATGTAGAAAAACTTACGATAATAAAAGTCGTAAAACGAAAAAAGCTCGTGTAACCGAGGTCTGTCCGTTCCATTGTGGGTTTTTAAGTTGCAATGACTTATAAAAATTGTCGTGAAAAAAAAAAATGAAAAATATGGAATAAAACTGAACACACCGCGCTCTGTGTATAACGGGACCGCTGGCCACGAAGTGCGACGAACGATTAATTATTCTCCACACGCGGGCGCGATGAAAGTTGAAAATATAGCGCGCCGCGAAGGGAGAATTTTTCGAAATCTCGGCGAAAACTTAATCGAATTACGTTTACGCGTACGGATAAATAAAGGCGACGAAACCGGGCGTTCCCGGATATTCCCGCGTGACTATACGCGTTTTATAATATTTCTGTACGTTATACCGGTTTATTTACACGCATTTACGACTAAGTACGACTTTTAAGCAGTCCGAAAAACGTACTCGCTGGAATTAATAAGTAGATAAAAACCCGAAAAAACGGACGTTATTATAATCGAATCGGATAAACTGAGACGAGGGAATCTAGGGAATTAAAAATATATCCCCGTTTGGAAAACTCGGTCCTGACGATAATACAACTAAAACCAACTTCGCATGTTTAATAATTTTACTCGTATCCCCCCATCCCCACGGTTGGCACCGCTCACGTGGCTCATGTGCCAGCGGTGTACAGTGAAAGAAACCGGAATAAAATCATCGGGACAGAGTTTAGCGTTCCGAATTACGTAAAAGTTCAACGTATTAGAAAACGCGTTAAAAGCGTTCCACTTATTTCCGTCGTTCTAAGGAATATAAAGACTGCGGGCCCCGCGCATAATATATTATCGGCGCTTTATTATAATAATAACGATCGTACATAAAAAGCGAATATACGATAATACGCGAAATTAGTCGTACGACTTGAATTTACAGGTAAATTACGAGTATATCTGAGTGTCGGGAGCGTTTCCATTTAATCGTCGAGCAAGTCTATTTACACTTTATGCACACACGATCTTGTTACACCGTTAATATGGAAGTGTCGAATTTCGTTTCGTTTGTTTTTGTTTATTGACGATACGTAAATAAAAAAAATGTATATTTTTTATTTTTTATATAATTTTTTTACGTGACCTAACGATAATACCTAATAATTTGTACGTGGTTAACGTTAAATACGTTAAAAGGTCGTTTAATCGCGTGTTGCCTACGAATATTTTTTTCGCTCAAGCCCGACAACACCTACGTATTCGTTTGGGGGAGTTTATTAATCGGGGACAAATGACAGTAAATTACGTTTGTGTAATTCGTTATAAACTGAACACCCACAGGTGGTAGACACCCATTTCGTTTAATATTTTCGCTAAGCGTTTGTACCTAGCGCATTTAATTACTAGTGTATCGTTTTATGCGGAAAATTTTTCGAACAAATAATTCGATAAATAAGAAATCGGGATTTTTAGGAATTACTCGTATTTTTCATTTAACTCTACACGCATATACGACGGATGCACCACAATAAATTGATAACAGTTTTACCAGCAGTTCGTCGTTTCGTACACGCCGAACGGGGATGTTCTAGTCGTGAATTCGCTTCTTTTTTTATCTGTAATCAAATAAAGAGAATAAAAGCGTTAAAATGCTAAAAATATAGCCAATAATATATATATATATATATATATGTATGTATATAAATCGTATGTTTTTGGGTTATTTAAATTCCGTTACGATGTAACGCGTTTCGTTTCGTCATTACCAGAGTTCTCGGACACGTGTTTACGTACACGAGTTGTCCGTAAATATATTAGGCACGACCGTTTCAATCGAACGTTCGCGCGAAATTTCGCCGACGCGTATTCGGGGAGTTTAAGCGCGAGCAGTCTCGTACACAGCACACCGGCCCGACGCGATTGTCTCAAAGTTTCGGTTCGCCCGCGCGAGACGGTAACCTACGCGCGCCGTAATAATCGAACAATTTTACTTGGCCGTAACTCGCGCACAATAATTGTCTCCGCTGAAACAAATTACGATCGTATGTCCGAAAGTCCCGCGCCAACGCGCGTGAAGCGTTTAAACTGAACGTATAATGTATTTGAACGTTTCAATTATCGTCGGCGTTACTTACTTGACGATACTTTGGGTAGCGTCTCGGCCACGTATACGTTAAATAAGATCGTTCGTTTTGACGAAATGTCGAGACTATCGGCTACTCCGGTTTTATATAAACCTAAAGATTCCTCGGCCCGACTTATCGGGTATACAACGATGTCGTCGTTTTCGAAATTCAAAAAACACACCTCACCGATGATACCACACCGCGGATAAAACGTATTCGAAATACGTATATTTTCGAAGCTGAGCGGGATAATTTTTTTTTTTTTTTTATTTAATTGGTTAACGCTTTGAAATTTACGCGTTAAGAAAAACGTCGCGGTGGCGCTAATTGCCGAAAAAGATAACGAATTAGGTTACTTATTTTTTTAACTTTTTACTCGTTAATATCCTGCCTCGATCATTTCAATAAATTACACCAAAGTTCGGGTTTTCGTATTTTTTCACAGCGGAAAGTTTTTAAAAGTTATTACCATTTTTGAGCCACTTTCAAAAAAAAAAATCAATTTAACCTTACTGTCTTCTAAGCCAACGGCCGAAATATACAAAAATAAAAATAAATACTTACGGGTACACACGGCGTCAATAATCCAAGTACGATCAAACGATCGAAATGACTTTTTATAAATTTATATATACATCTCGACGATTGGATGACATTCTAAGGTCGGTATAATAATCGTTATTATCCGTAAATATTTATATACGAAAGAGTACAGTGAACATTATATAAAGATTTTTGAAGAGGTAAAACATTATTTCATAATAATTAGATACGTACACGCAGTTTCGAAAATTTATTTACCGAGCCTCGAAAACGTTTTTCTTCTCACGGATATAATATACAATAAACGTCGTGTTGACTACGTTAGGTTTATTATTGAAGTTTATCTCGGTATTTGATGCAAGACAATAACTTCTCGACGTGTATATGTGTTTATACGTTTAAAACGTCCTGCTTAGTCGTCGAAAATTCGAAAAAAAAATATACGTAAATTTAAAACTCTTACCCGAGCCCGTAGGATAACGCGACCGATTTTCCCTTATTTACCACGTTGTTACCGTTATGTACGCGTATTTCCGAGTACGCTTTTCATATAGTTCCGTTATTAAAATTTCGGTTTTATGGCTCTAAAAATGCTTCGGAAATTTCCCTTAAAATCGTTACGGGAAAACATTTTTCGAACAAACTCCCACAGGTTGACTATGTTTATCACGAGCCAAGCTAAATCTGAGTAAACGTAATCGTTTTCGTTATAAATTTTTCCAGAATGTTTTTTGCGCGTGATACTTTCTTTTCGTTTTATAATTTTAATATTATTTTACCTATATATTTTCGATAAACATTTTCCGAGAATTGAGCACTTAATTTAAGACGGGGTGAAACGGAGAAGCTCTTTGTACTACACATTTATTCGCTCGGAAACGCTTTATAAAATTTGTTTGTGCCGGTTAGTTAAATATCACTTCCGATCGAGAAAGTCGTAAATATATTATTATTAAGATACGATAACTATTTCCATTAAACTACGTGAAAACTGTTTCTATGACGGAACATTCAAAATAGTGTTTATTAATCGTAAACGAAATATCGAAAACGAAACATTTTTATTCGTTTTTTTTTTTGATCGAACGATTTATTTAACTAGGTAGACGCGTAATTAATACGAACATATTTAAACGTAAAGGTACGCATATTTATTTCGTTTCAAATCGAAAGTAGATATTAAGTTCAAGAAGAAAGTGACTAATATTCGATTATCGATACACATGGAGCGTCAAAGGCTCATTCCTCGGAAGTGCGTACAATTTTTTGTAAACTTTAATTTTAACACTATAATATTACGTCTAAACGTGAAACAAGAAATGAAAATGACGAAAAATTACGCTATATCGCGTTATAACCTAATATTTACGCGTCGCCTTATAGCGCATGGTTGGATTTAATTTATGTACCGTGGTAAACGTTTAACTCGAATTGACCGCGGTAAAGTTCGAAGAAAAACGTAATTACCGGAGTTAATTTCAAAAAAGTCGGACGCGTTAAATGGATTTAATTCGTCTACTCGATCGGCTACGACTATTCGTAATGCTCATAACGGTACGCTAGCCCATATTCCGTATGTCCTTGTGCTGACGACAATATTGTTTTGCCGCGTAAACGAGCGCGCGGCCATACGCGTCGCGTAAAGCCGTATGTATTAACGACGTACCGTATTTTTCGTATCCTTTATAATCGTGTCTACTTAATGTAGGTGGTTTCGAAAACGATTTTCCTCGACCGACCATCGCGAAATAATATAGACTTATTTTGGAGGCCTTAGCGTCGAAAACGGAGAAGCCGTGGGGGGGGGACAATTATTCGGTGGGCTAGCCGACGAGTGACGTAACCGCTCTCGTATTCCCGTCGTCCCTGGTCCCGTGGCATACCGGGACACACGTCCGGCAACGTAACACGCGCGAACGAGTTAAACGCGGACGAAATAAGTGTAATATCCCTTTGGATCGCGATTCGGAACACGGTTACGTATATTTCCGTACAAAGACCGAACCGGCCTAACCGACGGTAGAGCGTCACTACTCGTGGGTACTGTTGGTCGGCGCGTGTCCAGCGAATTTTAAACGCGGTCGTCTTCTCGCTTAAACGACGCGTCCCCCAATATGGTCCCGCGAGGATTCTCGGACGGCGATTCACGCCAATCAACAAATCCAATAACGTATACGGCCAAAGTGCGGCGCGCGTCCGCCATAACCTGCGTGTGTTGCCGATCCAATCGCGGCGGTTAACTCGTCGGAAATAATACGGCGACGTTACACCGCGCGCCCGTTTTAGACGAAATCGGGCCCGGTATGGAATTTAGACGTAGCCGCGGGCCGAAATGTTACGTGACCGAAAATCATTTGGTTCGGGGCATTAGGTGTTTTTGTACGATATTGACGGGGAGTTTTTCGGACGCCCATTATCGACGATTTCGTGGCGAAACGTCGACAGTGTTTTCGCCGGCGTTCCCCGTCAATTCGTACGCTTCCGGAAACGAAACGCGGACGGTATTTGCTTTTCGCGTCCGTATTTTCACGTTCGGCCTTTATTTCGACCAAAGTTCCGTTATACCGAATCGGACGCCTGTTTAGAAACAGTGGCGCATCCCGTGTATTACATTTGGGTCGTCCGGTAACTACAAAGAAATATCGTAATAAGCGTTCATCGCGCGAACGCTGTCCGTTAGTGGGACAGACCTCCGTCCCTGTCGAGGTTTTAACCCGAGGGTGGTACCCTGTCGCCGTTTCCGATTACCGTAATCGATCATAACGCTCGATTTAACGTCGCGCACGCGAAGCCAACCACCAGGTGTAATATATCCATACGATATAATGATCGAATACATACCGTGACTATTACGCGCAGGTTTCGAGACTGGCAATATTGCTCCGACCGGGCCGATTGCGGGACGAGAGGACTTTGTAATTGAACATCTCGGTTCCGTCACGAAACACGCCTAATCAAAGTACGCGCGATTTCGACGCTTTTAAATTCGCGCGTTTTCCCAAGTCGTTTTTGTATTTCGCTTTCCATGTTTTCTGCTCTGGCGTATGCCCCGACCGTTAGTTTCGTCCATTTTTCCGGTTTTGTTTCGTTTTATTTAAGCATACCGGTTAATGTCTGTACGTTGTTTTGTTTTATTGCGCGGAATTCAACAATCAAGAGGATTACGAGTTTCGAGTAATCGCCTTGCGTACACATACCGGTAATATAACGAACGTGTGACGTGGTTGGCACTTCGGGTAGACTTAACGTTACTGTTTTGTGGCTTCGTCAGCGCGGCAGTGTAACCAATCGGCCTGTACACAGTGGCGTACTTAGACCTGAATTTCGGGAGGGGGAAGGGGTTAATTTTTAAATATATCGGACGATCCTAATGAAACAAGACACGTTATAAACTTTAATAGATTATTCGTTTTTAACGAACATATTATAACGCGTATTGAAGTTTAAAAATATTTTAGTTTTTCGTTATTATTGTCTAGAAGAATACGTCTCGTAAGAAATTAAATTTTTCTAAAACGTTTCGGTTATAGCCCCCTCCCCCCCCATAAATACGCCACTGTATGTACAGATAGTCGTTATAACGGTCAATCAATTATACGCGACCAGAAGAAATCCCGTGTAAAATGTTCGAATACAAATTGGTTTCCGTATTTTCCGTACCGTTTTCATTTATTGAAAATACGCGCGCAAAACATTACTTGGTCTATCGTACATTGTACTTGCGCTACGACGATCACGTTTCGACTATTTTCGAGAATCAATGTCTATTCGCATTTCGTATTTTTCCACATCAGTCCATTCCGTTTCACGTCCACACAGACAGTTACAAGTCAAAACATGTACGTTTTTATATATATGTATATATTTATAATATCGAACTGGTGAATCGTGGGTTTAAATCGTTTATTAAATCGCGAATATAACTCGATCGGCGAAGGATTAATAGAAAATTTTTGAAGAATATTTTTTCGAAATTTACGGTATACGGTAGTTATTATTGTACGAACGGCGGAAATTTCGGACGATTTTTGGACGATTTTTATAAAATAAATCGTATAAACTAAACAAAAGGTAGAATTTCTCAGGATTTTCCACGTTTTTCTTATTAGTTTTTCGTTACGTTTTATGTTTTTAGAAAACTACTAGAAAACCCTTTAAAGTACCTACCGTACGCTTTGAAATTAGATACTTGTTATAGCTATACACACACACACACACACAAATATATATATATATAAATGCTTCTGGTTGAAAAAGTGTCCGTTGACCGCGTGACTTCACAGCCGTATATACATAAATATACTCGTTACTATAAAACTAATACCAACGTGGGTCCCCCGTCGTTATCCTCGCTCTTCTTTGCCGATCACTCCTCCGTCCGAACGACCCGTTTCACTTTGCCTTCAAAAAGCGACATCGAACGGATTCCATTATCCGTCGAATAACAAATATATAGCGCCGACATATGAAATAAACGGTTCAAAACGAACAAACAACTTTTGGGCTTATAGACGAATACGGTATTTAAAACAAAAAAATCCACATTTCCTGTCGATCGTCCCGTACGATCGAACAATATATTCCCGTATTTCCTGTTACATACACGACGCGGTTTTTCACGCAAATTTATTATTACGTCACGATTTTCGATATGCCGTGTAAAACAACCAGCGCTAACCGCGTGCTGTAATTGAAAACGTACTCGATATTTTTGCAATGTCGGTTCGCCTAAACCTGATACGCGAGAATTATATTTCGCGTTAATCGGAAAAAAACGAAATTACGGCTACACGAAATTACGTCCAACTTATTATACGATAATATCGGCCGAATGATAAATATATACTCGAAAATATCGGAAACAAATTATTATAAAACGACCGACAGTTGTCGAAAAATTACGTAATTATTACGAGCGTATATTTGGGTATACGTGATTTGTTTCTTTTTAAATTTATAAACTCGTTCTAACGTATAAAGGATTCAAAAGGGTCGTTATTTAAATTAACTTTCCGAATATCGCGTTTTGAGCAACGTTACAACGTGTGGGTGTACAACTACATACGGGTAATTCGCGAGACATTTGGAAAGTTTTACGCGCTCAAAGAAGAATACACAACACGCCGTTTGATTTTATTAGGTATTTTAAACAAATTTAAGGAACACTTTGTCCGTTATACAGTAATCGTATCGTCGAAGTCGACTACGCACATTTCGTAAAAGTGATTGTTTTCAGGAAACAACTCGGAAGAATTTTTCACGAAGGTTTCTTACAAGCTTGTGGGTAATTTCATTTGCATGGGATTACTAAAAATGTACGTATAGGCGTAACGCGTATTTATAGGTAACTGTATCAATAAAAAATACGAGATACCACGATTATATAATTCATCTAAATAAATATAATAATGGATACGGATACGAATAGTTTAATACATTTCGTAAATTGTAAACGCTTTTTCGAAATGTCTACAAGATTGAACGTTTTTTGGAATGTGGGTATTATTTGCCACTGGCATAATGCCTAATAAAGACACATACAACGTAACCACGTATATTCCATCTGACGAAATCGCGATACGTAGTGGGCCGGTCGGATATAGAAATTTAAAATTTTTCTAATCGGACTTTTATGACGAAAAACGGAATCATATTTTCGAAATCGAAATTTTCCGTATGAACGCGCTACGGATAAGACAAAAAAAAAGATTTGAAATAAAGGCGTTAATTAAGAAACCGAATCGCCTTCGTTATTTTTTCTATAGAATATTAACGAACCGACAAAAGTTTGTCAATTTTTTCGGAGCGAGAGTTTTTATAAAAGTTGTATTTAACGTTTTCTAACGCAAGTTATATGTATATATATATAACATTTTGTACGAATTCTGCCATTGAAACTTCGTAAACAATTATTACGAAAAACGTTTGTTTTATACGTATAGGTATATTATTTTGCATACAATAGATAGGTATTGTAAAATCCAAATTTGATAGCGCTGGAAAAATAGCGATTGTATCGGAAAAACATAATGTAAATTGTCGATATTTAAATAACGATTTTCTTAACATTTTATTCTTCGAAATGCCCCTAAGCCCTAAGCTACTTCTATGTATTTATAAGAAATATTATACGTTTAACGGATATTGTTCTTGAATAATTTCGGTAATAAACCCGGTAATTTTTAAAATTACGACATAATCGTATATCGATCAAAAATAAATTATCCTCCTCCCCCTCGTGACGATAAATACACGTGTTTTTGAACTTAATGAGAATATTTGTTTTTAAGAAGATGTTCGGGTGTTGGTTAATAAATATTTCTCGTATTTCGATTTAAATATATCGTAAGAATGATTAAATAGCCATCGTTATAGGCGACTTTTTTCGAAAAAATAAACCGATATAGTAAAAATTAACGAAAATTAACGAACCAGAATGATTACGACGTAGGCCTGTAAAAAAGTTCAATACTTGACGTATAATTTACGTATAAGCGTCTTGGACAAATTTCTCAATATTCGATTATTATTTATATTGACAAAAACGGAACACATTTACCTAATAAATTACGTTAAAACCAAGTCGAACGTAACAATTGCTTTTAGTTGCGATAAATGTGAGCGGCGGTGTTTCGATTAACTTTGAACTTTATTTTTGAAAAGGTCGCAACAAGAATTGAGTAAATATATTAGGTCGCGTTTACACAAAGGTCGGAAACCGCTATGCAGGGTCTGAACAATTCCATGAACGTGTGCGTGCGTGCGGTCCGATACGCGGCGACTTTTCGGTTCACATTTCGAACGCGGTAAAGTGATTTTTTACGAAAACATAAAAAAAAATTCCCTCGCGTATACGAAAATGTTTCGTTAATCTAATTTGTATCGCCCGTCCGTGTCGAGTTTACATAACTACACACAATACCGTCGATTTTGCTTTTTCATTAAATTTCGTTTTCAAAATCGAAATATAAGTGTATATATATATTGGGTACTTATACGAACGCGTTTTATTATTCTATTATTTGCGCTCACTACCGTTGCGACTTCGTTGCTCTTACGACGTTTAAAAATGAATTTCGAAACCGAACGATCTTACAGCTCGTTATCCGAAAACACGATATTCGTAATATGTGCACATCGGTACATTTTTTTTAAACGAGCCTTCTCGACCGGTGCCTTTTTGCGACTGAAATCTATTTTGTCACCCTTCTCAAAGTCCCCCCTCCACGCAAAACCTATCCGTAAAAAACGGACACTTCGTTTACGTTCGGCTTTATCTTTAACGCAAAGTTCCCTCGCTATTGTATCAACCGTTCGCTCTCGGTACCGTGACCGACGACAAACCCCATTTCGCCCTTCACGTTCGATCCGAAAACGGTGCTAACCGTGATTTAATGTAAACAGGGACCGTATTAAATGACTCGATTCTCCGCACGTCTGACCAACAAACTCTCCTATAGTCGAGTTCTGTCCTACCATTTCTAAAAGCAAAAAATGTTCGTTACTTTGACTCGTGCCTAGACCGTACGTCGACCGTATATACACACATTTATATATATAATAACGCGTAAAAAACCGATAAATGTATTCATATACAATTTCGCGTATTCGTTTTAAATATACTTATACGGTGTGTTTCGCCCGAGCACGTTATAAGCACACGTGAACGGTGTCTCTACGACGGCGAAAATGTAATCCCTTAAACATCCCTTAGAAACGATACTCCCCCACGCTATTCATCGGCGTGCGTGGGACGGATCCGCGCGGACATAGAAACCGTACCTTACGAACCTTTCAACATTATATACGTACTCTTTACGGTTTTTGTAACTTATATCGAGATGTACTTCGCAATATACGCGTCAGCGGTTTGCCATCGTTCCGTATCCCGCGCGATCTCGAAATATTACGCGACAGACAACGATCGCCGTTGGTGCTTTTCCTTTATTCTTTTTCGCGGTGCGTGGGCACGCGTCTGAATCAACTTGTGAACGCCGCGCTTCTTTGATTCTATGTAATATTTCACCGGGAATTCTCTCTTACGTCCGCGTCATTATCGTGGACTCGCAATTTCGCGTAACCCTTTGAAGCGAGTTAATCACGTATTTTCGAATGTGTAACGTTCTTTTACGTACGATTCATATCACCGAGTTTACATTTTAGCGGAAAGACGCTATCGGCGAATAAATTTTTTTTTTGTAACTACGTACACGCGTAGTAGATAGTTTATGGTACGTCGTACGAGGATTTTTTTAAAAAACCCCAGAAAACGTACGAGGAAATTTCGATAAAAGTTATTCTTCCGATCGTGAACAGCGAGAAAAAAACAATCACGAATTACTCCTAGGGACTAACGTAATAGTAATTTGTCGGCTAGCTTAAAAACGCGATTTCCTTATATTGTTATACAGTGAACAGTATCCAGAGACTTCAAGGCGCGATTCCTATTTCCATATTCACTCATAATATTTATCGCGAGTTCTCGCTCGCGCAAGCGCGCAAGACTGATATATAATATATTATTTTTCGCAATGGTTGAGCTCTTCCAGTTTTCTTTAAAATATAGGATCGTATAATATATATATATATTTATGCGCCGTAATACGTAGTTTTTCTAATATATTTTCATCGCTCCTCCTATTCGTGCTCTTGTATTATTTATGTACATATTTTGTCGTTGAAACAGGATTTGACCTTTCCGAGCGTACATTATCTTCTTAATAATAAAGTGGAACGTCCGTTTCCGTCAAGACGTTTTAGATTCCCGAGTAATGTGAACAACGTATTGTTTCTACGTTGTTGCATTTCGAAAGTATATTTTAGTACCATTTCGTTCGTTTTAATTCAAGCCTCTTCTGGCGTAAATAGAGTGTTCGGATGATCTTGACATACGTTGTTTTTCGATAGCGAATCGCTAACGATATCCGGTCGGCATTTCATTCGACACGTTTTTCCCGGCAGTTTCCTTAGGCGTAATTAAATACAACCCGAAAATGCCGACAACCGGCGACAACATATTCGATTCAGATACGAAAAATCTTCGCGTATTTTAAGAGTCCCATATATATATAAATATATATATATGTATGTATGTATGTATGTATGTATGTATGTATGTATGTATGTATGTATGTATGTATGTATATATATTTATAACGTCCGAACACGCGTAATATTTTAACAATATTCAAATCTATTGTTGGTAGTCCGATGGCCAATAGATATCGCTTATACGGACCGACGAACGAAAATTACTGATTACAGATAGACCGTCAATTGTGAAATCATTTCGGACATTATTTTCCAAAAAAAAAAAACGTATCCGGCGGTCGGCGTACATTTTATAAAGCAACTCGTCGTTAAATGGTACGAATAATAAACGCGTTCCGTCAATTGAACTTAAATTTGTTTCTACTCTTTCGTAAACTTCGATAAGTTACGTAATACTACGTATGGTCGTACGTTCAAATTTAAAATGTCGTATTCGTTTAACGATTTAAAAAAAAACAAATCGTTTGATTTTCATATGCAAACGATTTATGAACGGAGAGGCGCTAATTTTAGCGTCGGATATATAACAAATATTATTATTTAAAGCGAATAGCGAGTTACAAATTATATGATAAAATATACGTTTCTTTTAAAAACGATTGTAATTTAGGTATACATAATTCATGTGTGTATACCAAAAAATTGACGTATTAAAAATCGTGTTCGTAACGACATTATAAATATTAATACCCAGGAAAACCTACGATATTATTTTTACGGAACGTTTTACAAATAAATAATAACGCGCTTGAGTTGCGTTATGTGTCATATACACACACACACACACACACACACACGAGACAGAAATCAAAACAATAAATATTTTTCGAATTTTCAAAATATATTTTATATATTACACTTATATATTTCGATCGAATTGAATTTCGTATAAATTACGGTTTTAAAAATAATGTTATAACAGTATAAAAATGGAAAAATTACGCTAAAAAGTTGACCGAGTAATTGTTTTTTTCCGTTTATTGTTTTAACGATTTTTCGATTTTTCGATTTTTAATTGTATCTAATTGTATTGTTTTCGTAATAAAAAATTATATACGTATATTGTTTTAATTTTATTGTCGTACGAAAAAAACCATATTTCTGGCTTCTCAATAGACATATTATAGGGACTTATAACGTTTAAAAAAAATACGTCTACTTTCATTTAAATATTGAACCGTTTAATCGTTAAAAATAACGTAAATCACTTTTCATTTAAGCAATCGTCGTCGTGTTTGGAAAAATTAACGTTCCGCTAAATAACACATATAGGGAAATTTATTTGATCCCCGGTACGTCGTTAAACTCGTCCAATGGCCAACGGTTAGAAATTGGATTGATTGAAGCCGAGTTCGTAAATGTACGCAATAATAATAATATTACCGCTATCCTTCGACCACGTTCTATGTCCGTGTTGTTTTGTTATTTACATAATTTTCGAACGCGATCCTCTACTTTGAATCCCACAAATTGATTACGATATAACGGGTTAACGGGAAACCATCCAAAATTACCGTTAAATTGTCGCGTGCGTTCTAACCAGTCTGTTTTCTTTATTCGTATTTATACCGTAAACGATCGGTGTATAGGATACATCGACCGTTTGTATCGATCAGCAACTAACAACTTCGCACTCCGGACGTTATGTAGAAATAGTTTTAAACGTCAGTTCGTATAAACGTTCGAAATTCGATTAAATGCGTTAAATTTTGTGATCGATTTAGACTTCACGTAAATCGACCCGATATCCAGCTTTCAATTGTAATAGCTGAAGCCGCTCGATTCGTTCCTCTTACGTCGAGTAAGTTTTTATACAGTTTTTGATCGAATAACCAAGCTTTTGATTAATTACTCGTGCGCCTCAGAATTTGGTGAATTTCGAACTATGTAAACTTATAAATTATAACCGGAGCTGTAAATTTAACGAGCTGAAAAAGCGTAAATACACGCGCATTTACGCACCTAAAAACAAGTAAACCACGCTTTTAATTATGCCTCCGAAAAATTCCAAAATACGCGCTAAAAATTCCGAAATCGTCGAAAAACGTCTTTGTCAAATTAATTTGTGAAGTTAATAATTAAAAAAACGTTTCTTGAAAAAAAATTCTATATTTGTACGCTCAATTTTAATAGGATACAAACCTAACCGTGTACTTAAACGTACGCTCCCGGGTAATAATTGTTATCGCAGATACGGAATCGAACGATAAACGCAACCGTAAACCTATCGGGTAAAATATCGGGGTCTATACTTACGGTTGGCTCGAGATTTTTCGATTACGCGGGGATTATTTCTGATCGCGGCGTCAGACGACCAAGCGTGACGACTCTCGTCCGCCAAACGGTTTTCGCTTAACGTCGTAAATGAATAAGGACGGGTCATCGGATCTTATCAGCCAGATCCGGTGGTAATTACGCCTACATCGGGCACGAAGATCCGAAAAAGCTGCCTCGTTGTTTTCGCCCTCTACCGCACGACAACGCTGACCGCACATTTTACCGGATCGCCGACCAATTTCCGTTCACTCCTGGCCACGGTGCCTTTGGTTTGAATGAGTGTACTTAATACTAGGCGAATCGGCTTCCCGAAAATCGAATCTCTCAACAATAAAAAACTTTTTATTATCGGTTTTCGAAATAAACGGGCGCTTCAGTCGCAAATGTATCGTTTTAATCACGGTGTACGTTTCGTCGTATTCAACCGGCTAGCATTAGACGAAATTACTAAATACGAACGGTGTCCGTTATTTAAGCAAATTGCTACGGACGTATTATGTAAGCGATTTGTACAATTCATCAACTGGCCGAGTCTTGGGTGCGTAACAAAGGCGCACCTGGTCAATTTGTTCTTCGATTAAACATCACCCGGAAAAGTTCCTAAATTGGATCTCCTAAAATTTGTGGTCAAGCCAAATCGACGCTTCTTGTTCCTGGCAACTCCACTCTTTAAACGAAATTAAAAAAAACCGCTGGTGCCTGTGCTGGTACAAATAAAGGGAAAACGTGTCGTTAATCGAAATTTTTTTTTCCCACTCGACGTTGAAACGAACGTGTTAATTGTATTTTCCTATCTACGCTTGCACGACGAACCGTTTTCGCGCTTCCTCAGTGTCGATAATTGCTTAATTGCTTTTTCTCGTTTCAAGACAGCCCGTGTTCGTTTCGCGTTTCGCGGAAACCTTCGAAAGGGAACCGTTTGATAATAAATTTCTTAAAACGCGAAATATATTATCGCCGCGTACCTACGAATTTCCTCTAGTTTTGTTTTTACAAGACAAGGTTTTTGATATCTGCCTAAAGCGCGTCGACAAATTATTAGTGAAACGTTTTATTTCTTGTTTTTTCTTCTTCGAACATATTGATCAAAAGACCATGTTTACAATGAAATACTCTTACTACAACGGTAACATCAAATTCGAATCAAAGATTTTCCACCCGACCGTTTCGAGATGATCGAAAAGATGCGTATAAGTACACACCGTACGCTTAATTGCAAATTATAAGCGACCTTTCGTGTCGTATTGACGCGAAAACTTTCGGCGCTTTTTATTCAACGAAACGAACCGTTCGAATTCGTTTTACGTTCGGTAAGCGCGTTAATTTCCCAGTACTTATCGCGTATCCAAATTTGAGCGTCCGTTTAGCGAACTTCGTACACTATTTACGGATATAAGAATAGACACGCGAGTTCGAAAATAACGCGTCACCAATAGGCATATTCGAGACGTACACCTGTAAAATAGCGTACATATACATTCTTCGTAAACGCGAATGTTAACCGCGTACGCACGTGTGCCCGTTTGTTTATTAATGTTAAATGTATACTGGCGTACAATTACACGCGTAATCGAGTAACAGATTATAACGGAGCGCATTTAATTCGAATCCCGTAGGTTTAGTTTTTATATATCGATCGCGGTCGATTATAGTAAATTTAGTTCGTATTTACGATTTTCACCGCTTTGGCTCAATATCGCGTCGTACATTAACATTAGTGTCTGCATTTATGCGCGATATAAAATAATAACGTAATACGCAATTGATTTTTTGGTCAAAATTTACGATTAAAATTTGGCAAATTATACGTCCGTTCAAATAACTAACGCGAATCATTCCGTGAACAATATACCACAAATTAAATGTTGACGAATGAAAAAACTTTTCGATATTGCCGTGTATTTGTGGAAGCTCTGTTCGACAGTCACAATTAGCGCGCGCTTCGTGATTTCGTGACGATTTTTATCGCCGATTAATTGCTACGGGAATGCAAACTAAATAATTTTCGTCGTTCCTACTTTCATATAACGTTTGTAATCGACCTTATACAAATTATTTCGGTTATTTCGGGATGTCGGAATTACTAAAAAATAAAATACCTCGCTAAATGTTACTCAGATAGTCTAAGCAAATAAGAACGAGTACAAGAAAAACATCGTACAACACAAATTATTCGCAAAGTCCTCCAAAAGAAAAAAGCAAAGGAAAACTTCCATTAGCGGTCAAGAGACCAAAAGAACATATTTTATTGTCGAATTAGTTTTTGTCTTTTTAGGTAAATATGAAGGGAAGTTAATCGTAACCTCGAAACATTTGTTTCTAGCGTCACTTTTTTGTATCATTAAAATCCAAGTTATTCGAGTTACTTTTGAGTTCATTTTTCGGTGAACGACTATATGTTCATTATATGAAGGTGACGTCCCCATTTATTTTTATTTTCGTTTTTCCGTTTCTAAAATATCCGTTTGTAAAGTTTATCCAATAGTCAAGTCTTCTTAGAGTGAGCACCTGTCACATATAAGAATTTTTAATTTACTATTTGTCCTATTCTTTTATTAATGCCAAGCGAGCTTTTAAATAATTCTCGAACTCGCTATTCCCCAGCCACCATTATTATAATTATGTTTTTGATTATTACAAAATGGAGTTCAGTGGAAGTACAGTTTCGTTTATAACGAAAAATTCAAAAGTAAATTAAGCTGAAATTTTTTTTAGTAAACGTGAAATAAATAAATAAATATATATATATGCGTGATTGTGTGGAAAAAGTGAAATAAGATATTTACATTTTTTTGAAATCCAATAAAATGCGTAGGATTTATTGAATTATAATTTCGGCCCGAGAGTGGAAAATAATAATATTCACGGTTGCTCAAAAAAAGGGGGGGCTATTTTTAATTATTTTTTGATTATCGCGATTACATTGAAACGTGATTTGTTGCGTTTAATCGACAGGTTTAATATAAACAACATTATCGTAGGAATCCTGTCAATCTGTTGGGGAGTCCCCCCAATAATCTCCCCCCCCACCCCGGAGGGAACTGAAACGATTATACAGTAAAATAATTTGAAAACGTACACGGCTCGGGACGATCATAACATTTAGAAGGGCAGAGTTGATTATGAAATAATGTAGTCGAACGCGTGCTCTTTGGCTACTTTGAATAAACACGCACACGCACGCGACTGTTTTCGGAACCTAATTTATATTATTCCCACGAAAACCTATAAGTGTGTGCGAAAATGTAAGCGCGCACTCACATATACACATACACACACACACGCGTGCACGCGCGCATATACGAGTCCTTGTACGCGGACTTTTTACACGAAACGTGTTCGTAGTTCAAACGAAATTTCGTCTCCTGTAACGCTATTATTGTGTTATTGCGTCGTATACGATTTTTCGTACAACGCACACGCGAAGAATAAGTCACCGAAAATCGTCCGACGTAAAAAAACATGTATCGCACGTACCTAAAAGAAAAGAAAATAATACTAATAATGAAGCCCGCGCGAAGAACGAAAATAATATCGCGAGATATTTATATTATATATACAGGGCGTGTATGGAAAAACAAAAAAATTACAATATTTATGATGACGGCGGTGTGTGGAATGGTATGTCAACGACGATCTCAGGGTTTTTTTGTTTTCTGTTTCGGAAACGCCATTTGTTTAAAGTTTCAATCTGTTTTCGGTTCACAAGTTGATTACGCCGAAGAAATAAAACCATTCGGGCGAACAGATGCGAAATTCCAACCCGATCTCGTTCGTCACGTCGTGTAACTCCGAACGTACACGAATTAAAACGTGAGACGCGCGAATTTTCGGATCCTATTCGCTCCGCGGTAACTTCGTTACGAGGTTTTCCCCGCAAAATATCGTGTTTTTCGGAATTAGTAAAAAAAAACCGTCTAACGTTACAAAACTAAGTAGACTAATATTTACGAAAAAACCTTCATTTATGCGTACGAAATTACGATAGAAATCTGCACTCGTCTGTGCTGGGCCTAGTAATTTAAGATATTCGTCGTACGAATTCAATAAACATAAAAAAAATTCAAAACGACACTCGACTACAAACGAATTGTACGAGACGTCACTTTGTATTTTTTTTTTTTTTTAATCACTCTGTACATAGATAGTTTCTCAAAAACAAATTTCGTTAAATAAAACGCATTAGCATACATATTACGTTCGAATACATTTTTTATGTAAACACGTCGCGTATGTGTGCACAAGTCTTCGTTAGCGCTATATGTTCGTGTTACAATTCAAATTATGGCGGCTATCGGATAAAGGACGAGGAATAACGGGCAATTCGTTTCTGTTTTACCGAGCGTGGAGAAAAAAAACGTTAAAACCAAAACGCGTTACTCATAATATTCGTTCCGTGTTGACTTTCTTGGATCGTAACGCTCTGCGAGAATCCAGTCGTGAATCCCCATGTATACTAATCGTACGTATTTTAGAAGCGATCGATCAATTTCATTACGTGGACTCGATTTTTTGGACCGATAAAATCGGCAACAAGCGATCGTCTAACGTTTGTCGGAAAAACGTTTTTTCTGTCCATCGTCCACGACGTGTTAACATGGTCGAATGAAGAAAACAAAATGTAAATAGTTCATATCGCGGTGCTCGACGCCGTAACATTTTCTTCGTTACGCGTACGCCGAAGGGCCGAATAATTTCTACCGAATCCACGTACGTACGGCGCGATCGGTGAAGAAATTGCAAGCACGCCGTATACACATCGGAACAACAAAAACCGTCGAGACTAAGCCGTTTACTTACCCTCCTCGGATATACAGCAACGAACAAGAAAGACGCGTTTTCGGGTCGTTCGTATATTATTTTAATATATATATATATAAACGGCGACGTTTTTGAAACGAATATCATACTACTGCGCCAAGTGACTATAAATTTCGTTGGCAGATGTGACGAAAACGATAACGCATATGTATACATAACGTACGTTATATCCGTACTCGGTAGACGTTTTATATTCTCCTTGTGACGCAATATCTTTGAACCTATTGTTGCCCAACTTTATATTCCGGGACCTTCCGCGCGCGCGAATTTTTTTCTCGCCCGTTACGTACGTATATTTGTCGTGTACTCCTACTTGGTCACAATACTGGACCGCGGTAACGTCGGTCATAACGATAACGCGCGGTTTCCTCCGCGACACGGTCGAGTGTTCAACACGGCACCCTTAGCGTCTGCGTTCGCGGTTACGGGTCTCACTCGGAATGCCCGATTGTTTTTCTATAAGCCGGTAAACGTTTAACCGCGTAATTTCACAGCAAGTTTGTTCTTTTACGTTTGAACGTTATAAGATTAACGAATTCGTTTTGCGCGTTATGAAGTTTCTATCGCGACGCCGGCGGTATTAATTCACAGATCGAGAGAACGTTCCTGGTTATATTATTACCTTAACCGGCTTTCTAATATCTGTAAAAACCCCAGAATTGGTTACGAGATATTTCCGTCATTTTGCTGGTAAATATTTACAACGGTTAAATCACCGATATTCGTAACGTTTATCCGATATATTCGTTTCGATATAAATATGATCGTAGGAAAATTCAAGTTCACGAAAATCTGATCGCGGTTATAAGTATCGTAAAAACACGTCGTTAGAAAAGAAAAATAATAAAAATTGTTGATTTAAGAAAAAATACACCGAACGACAAATAAATTTCAAACGTTATCAAAATCTGACGAATTTTTTATTATAATACCGAATTTTCGATAAAAAATATCGCATCTTTAAGTTACGTAAGTGCTTATAATTTTACCAAGTTAAGTTTAATGATCGAAATTTAAAACGAAAGGTCGATTTAATAAAAATATCGTATTCGAAATTTCTTTTTTCACAATCTCTAAATAATTATTGTTTGTACTTGAACCGTTATTGATAACGTCGATGACTAATGTTTATACTCATTTTGTTTCTAATCGGAATGTAGTTCGACTTCTTATTCGTTTCTATCCCGCAGTAATTTTTATAGTCCTTAGATAGGTTTACATTCGTTTTTATTGGGAATAAGATATTTCACGTCAACGTATTCGATTGATATTGAATTCATAACGAAAAACACGCAATTTCAGATATTAATAAAAACAAAATATTTCATACGCGTTTGATTTTTTTATATACAGATGCCGACAATGTGCCGCATGAGTTAAAACACAACGATGATGAATGGTAAACTATATGAAATCGACCTTTTATTACAAATATTTAAGCATATGCAAAGTCGTAAAAATACGAATGGGATAAATATACATGAATTCATTTGCCTTTGTGAATTTGGGTTTTTTGATCTCAAATTATTATCCGAATAAAGGACGTCGGTGTACTTGTATTTGTGTGTGTGTGTGTGTGTGTGTGTGTGTGTGTGTGTGTGTGTGTGTGTGTGTGTGTGTGCGTGTGTGTGTGTGTGTGGGTGTGTGTGCGCGTGTG
>JAIPRN010001722.1:0-40324 GCA_025469175.1 Geopemphigus sp. TES_GeoC_2020
GTATTGGAATATCTGTTTTTGTTTTGAAATAAATTTTTTCAAACTACTTCTTTTTTTCTGTTAATTTTTGTAGCGGGTCCTGGGGACCCAGTTGTAGTGATTAAGTAACATGTTTATGTGGGTAGCAGTTACGGGTTAAAAAGAAGTTTTTCGTTTTCGATCGATTTAAGCATATACATACGTTGTCGGCGTATTTAATCGCGTTCCGAACGAGTCGATTTTTCAAACGGTTTGCGATATCTTTTAGCGTGTTGTCGTGGCTTGACGCGCGGATACGCTTATGTGTTTCCGTTACTTATCTGACCACGTTTGTGTTTGACTAAATATTGGAAGCGACTACGACGAGGCGTATTATTAGCGCCGCCATATATTTTCGGTCATAATTAACGTTCGTTCGTGAATAATTTCCACGCGCCCGTTCGTGTCGGCGATACTTTTACGCGATTATAAATACTCTTTTTGAACGTGTTCCCGTTACGTAGCATTTTTAGTAATTTGTTTACAACTGCCGACGAAAACAACGCCACATTTCGGATCGTTAATTTCGATCTAGTTCCCATCCCCTCCTCTCCCCCACAAAAAAAAAAACAGAAAAATCTATCACTCCGTTCGCCGAACCGTCGTTGTACAACGTATAACGGACGCGCCGGCTAATATCGGACGAACGTTGTTCTAATAAAAACTGAAGTTAGTCCATTACGTATCGAAAATCGTCGAAACGATTCCCGTTGAAACCGTTACAAATGGCGGCGAATTAACGAAAACTACAATTTTAGCGAACGATTTACTAATTGGGTATTGTATTCGGTTTTAATTCGTTCCGTCGTGACCGTAGCTGTGATTGCAAACCCAAGTGATCGGAATAACGCCGCCATAAATGATTGTTCATCGCGTGAAACGTTTTCGGTTTTAAAATCACGTGCATTAGCGGTGTAAATAGCGTCACATTTTTGGAATGTCGTTCGTTGTAAAATCGTATTCGATTAAGTAATTTGTTGCCGCTATATATATTATACGCACGAAATAAGAAAATCGCGTATTCGTACCCATATACGTAATACTAACGTGACGTCGATTCTAGTTAATAATCGGGTACGGTAATTGATAATAACAATTTCTTCGGGGTTATTTACAGCGCTATACGATAAACGTACGAAAAATACTTTATAATCGTTTTCGTTTGTCAAAAATATAAAAAAAAAAATTTGCGCGTGCGTGTGTTTGTACGAATGTATAACGTTTTTTAAACAAAAACGTTATCGACGTACTTTCACGTTTCGTGATTTCGGAAACAATAAATATCGCTAGAATTGGTCTAAAACAAGTTCCGAAGAAGGTTTATTGTTATCATCAAAATGGTTTTTTTTTTCTTTAAATACTTTTCCGTAAACATAGATTTAAAGTAAACGTACGGCGGTTATATTATTGTCTGTCCCATTTACAGTATATATAGTCGTTTGTACGCTATATTAGTAATCGCGTTTTGATCTCAACCACTCCATATAACGCGTGTCTTCCGTTGCAGTGTCGTACGTAGTGAAAATAGCCGTTGCGGTACACATTTTTTCGATACATTTAATAGATATGAGTTGTACACACGAGAGTGTAGGTTATACGCATATCCTAAACGGACGTTCTAAAACATTCTTCGAATTTTTACAAGCCCTTATCAAACGAGAAATATCTTATTGAAATGTATAGTTCCGAAACGAATTTTTATACGATTTCGCCGCGGTTCCGAATACGTTTTCTCGTGGTTGTGACGACGTTTATAAAAGGCTCGCTTGCCATATTGTCGTTCCTTCGAGTAAGCGTTCGTTTTTGCCAAACGTTCAAGACCAATTATAACCGTCGTAAGCGAACATTTATTACGTTATCGATACAATTATAATTATTAATGTCGTAAATACGACAAGACATCTATACGTTTAACGTAGTATATCGGTTCGTTTGAATTATTCGCGTTACGTTAGAAACATTTTTCAACGTTGTTCCCATGGCGCGATCAAACGAATTAAGTTATTTTCGAAATTGTTTGCGCGCATATTTCAACGTCATAAATTACATTTGATAATATTTCGTTAGAATCCGTTTTCTCCGTCTCTTTAATTAGCATAAAAGAAGTCGTCGTCCCTAGTACACGACAAATATAAACAGATTTTGAAACGAATACGTTTTACGTGGTCCATCGTCGCCGATGCACGTCGCAAATGCGTACGAGTTTAGGTACGTTGAAAAATTGTCGCGCATTAATACGTTTTATTACTGCGAGTTGAAGATAATTTACGTAAAAATACGTTATTTTTCTTCAAACGTAATTATTTCTAGTTAATTCGAATTAAGCTAAAATGTCGAGTAATCCGAAACACTTACCGCAATTTTAAATAAACGTATAAACTCAACCGTTATACGAATAATAATATTTTCGTAGTACGTTCATAGTTATTCGCGTTTTTAACGCTTCAATTTTATTTTTTATAATAATAATAATAATCGGAAACAAAAGTCTTGTTATTTAATTTTCCACGCACGCTTTGTCTTTCGTTCAATTAAAATTGATATTGTCCCGCGTCTAACCCAACCTTTCACTATAGACACACGTACGTTGCTTATAACGATTTATGAAATTAATAGAAATCCTAAAGAACGTAACGAACACGTTGAACTTTACAATTTTAAACAACGACGTTGGTGCAAGTAATTTCGAACACTGCGTTCCTTAACGCCCGTAAAAATTACGTCTATTTCAATAATATATCGGTCGGTCGCTTAATATAATTCTGTTTACGGAGCAAAATGTACGAAATTGACTTTAGTGCTAAGTAAGCTATAACAGCGGCCTTTGTTTAGTTATATTTACATCACAATGGCGCGTTTGCTATACGCGTTGTACGGAGGCTATTATTGAATCAACTTTAAGTCGTTCGACGCGCGCTTTTTGGCAAAACAGAAGAATCGTCAAGTACCAAAGAGAATCATTTACGGTTTTAGTTTTGTATTGTATCGTCGGCAATTGTTTTTTGTTTCGCGAGAAAAGCGAACCGATCGTCAGATAAGTTCAGAAAAAAATTGTACGTTACGTCCGTGAAACGTCTTCGTCCCGTAATTACCGACGACATCGCTCCTGGTATATGATTTGTAAATGAATTTCGTGGTTATTTTTAACGCAATTCGATTTCGTTAGTTCGTGATAATCGTGTAACGTTGCGTACAGAGTGAGACGAAAAAATAAAACAATATAAACGACGTCTAGACTAATGAGAGACGAAACCGCGTATCTTTCGATTCGTCGTTTCGTTTTTTTCTTCTGCGATATCCCAACAATCTATTCTCGCGGAATATACGTGTTAATTAACCCGTTCGTTTATTGTGCGAACAAGAATGAAAGACATTATTCGAGTCCTCGTTATAAATTTGAAACCCGCAATTACTATTAGATCACACTTACAGACGTGTAAGCGAATTTAGGGCGTTATATAAACGCGCGCGTTACATTACGTACGTAGAATTAGATCGTAAACAAACAAAAAATGTATACGCGGAACAAAGTTCGAACGTCGACGAATGGATTTCGATTAGTTATCTATTCCGATTTAATCGTGCATGCTAATAAACGATTAGTGCGAAGCTTTCCGCTAAATAAATACACGTTTGTCTCGCGTTATTCGTGAAGTTTGATTACGAGAAAATATCGAGCGCCGGGTCGTGTATTTTACCGCGAAACGAATTGTACGGAATGTTGTAAACGTGTAGTGCTCGTCATTCGTCGTCGAATATTTATTATAGTATTCGTATTTATTAGTTTACATTAGAGATTGTAACCGAAAACATCGTTTGGATACGAAGCGTTTTAGTTATAACATACAATAATTGAAGATTCGGATACGATTCTCCGAGTTTCGTAGGTAACGGTGACAATAATCGCCGTCTCGTTTCGTACGTTATTTTCGATATTTTGTCGCGTGCTTGCGCGCGGTTTTTCGGACGAAAAAAAAAGCGTCGAATTACTGTCGCCTTTTAGTATTTCTAACGTTATGGTCGTTTAATAAATTCCCGTAGTCGAGTTCGTTTTTTCGTTTTACGTAATTTGCGCGGCGATTTTCGTATTTTCTAGCGCGTACTAACAACCGGCTCGTACCGATATATTCGTGGGGATCCGGCGAAATTTCAATAATTCGATCACGAGCGATAATCCGGTTGGATCAAAAAAAGAAACGAGCGAGAAAAAATAATCTCGAACGACGAGACAAGTAATTCGTAAAATACATATACGTAATTATGTATTCGCGTCTTTAAAAATATAGAACGTATCTGTATAACAAATCGAATCGTTCACTGGCTTACCCCGAATTTATGTCGCCGTTTCGATATTCTATTTAGGCGCCGCGCTGTATCTGGGCGATAAATAAATCCGTTTTCAAATCGTCCTATTAGCGATATACAACGATTCATCTATTACGACTACATTTCAAAACAACGCGAACGCATAACAGTCGTCTAAACGGACTAGAAGCGGTGAATTTTCGTATACCGTTCAGACGTTCTAGGGAAAATTACGGCTACTTAAATTGGTCCGATTTAAAACGGTTATTAATATACGTCCAAGTTCAAAACAACGTCGTAGTATAATATAATATTTTTGTCGTAATTACGAAGAAAACCGAACGTACGTAGCACCAATTACGCCGAAAACAAATCGAAATCACGACAATTACTTCTAACTCGCGCCATTCGATTATCGTCAGTTTGTGTCGATCTTTACTCGGCCTCACTTTCGACGATAGACGTTTTCTATTTTAGGCATTTTTTCGTTCGCGTTAAACCAATTGTTCTATTTCGATTTGACGGTTTTAGTAAGTGGCTAGTCTCGTACTTTTACAATAGCGTTAAGCCGAAACGATTTTCTGCGACTAGTTTCACTGCGCTACGCTACTAGCTAGACGTTGGTATTTATAATCGACGCGAGTTGAGTACGTACGGTGTCGAGTGACGATCCGCTGAAAGTAAAACTGCCGTTTTGTCCGCTTCGACGTCCGGAAATCGGCCGTAGAAACGATTAACGTTCGAAATCGGTTGCTTGGCAAGGACTGTAGGCCAATGACGACGTGTTGTCGTATTTCATATATGTATATATCGGGCGCGTACGTGTCTTCAATAACAACAGTTCGGCGTACGTACGAGCGCTAATAATCGAATTTGCCTCGAGAAAACTGTTCGGCCGTAAACCTAATCGTCTCGCGTTTCGTTTAATTGCCGTTCGTAGTATTTTTTCGGACCTTACGATTAAAATACGCGTCGTAGAATTTTAACGAAACGTAACGCGTGTCTTTTCGATTCGTTCCCCCAAAAGTCGATCGATTTCACGTAGTCATAGCGTTTAGTCGGGTAAAAGTAAATCGAATTATTTATCGTCTGTATCCGCTAGATCCGTCGAAAACTTACGACGATGAGTTACTTGTAACTTGTCTGCGACTGTAGGTTACCACAGTCGTGTATACTTACCGCGTAAATACGCGTATCTATTTGTAAAACGTAAATTCGTACGGTTCGAACCGCGTTTTCGTGTGTGTGTACGCACAACACGTATAATTAACATACCGCGTAGTGAAGATAACCGAATATTGCCGTATATCTTTCGATTAAGTACAATAACGGTACATTTTTGATTTCGAAATAATACGCCCTCGTGTACGCTTTGAATTTGTTGTCAAACGCGAGCGTGTTTAAAACTGCTTTTACTTCGTTAACGAATAAATCGAATCGTTAAGTATATTTCGCGTACATAGGACGTATGTTACAATATTAAGAAATATTATTAATCGGCGAACGAAAAATGTCGTTTACGAAAATGAAAATTTCGCGTACCTATTCGGATCTACGGTATAAATTGGCCAATTATATTCTCGCCGCTCTTATTTACGTTTCCGGCGTGACCCACGAACTTCCTTTGCGAATTAGCCAAATTCCGTTACGTTACGAAAAAAACGTTCGCCGATTGTCCACCGTAGCCCGTTCGTAGGCGTCGCCTATTCAACGGGTCGCTTAAAACGGAAACGGGACGAACACGTCTATACTTCGACTCAAGCTAACCACCGAAGTTCGGCGAGCGCTTTCCTTCGCTCGCGCGAAACGCGTCTGTTCTAATTACGCGACGTATACACTAATCGGTACTGTACGTGTTCGGATTCCGAACGAAGCGTCCAATGGTCGTACGCGCACTGTATTAGTCGAAATATTTTTCGACAGGTAGAAACGTTCGGAAATACGTTCTGTACGTACACGCGTTGTTTTCCGGTAGACAATCGTATCTGGTTGGCGGTACTTGACGCGTTTTTCGATTTTCCCGGCAGTGTCCTCGGTATAACCGACAAAATTGTCGGTCGATTACACGGCGGTAGAGCTTTTAAAGATACTTAAAGACAATAGAACGAGTAAGGACGATCGCCCATCGACTGTATTAACGGTGAACAACACAGCGTGCTATAATGACCACGATTTTTTTTTTATTCGATCGTTTATTTTTTTTTTTTTTTTTGGCATTCGGACTAACGTACGAACGAAACAATGTTTCCGTACGCGACGCTATTAGACGCAGATGGGACTAAAAGGTACCGAAAATATACGTTCAGCGCGTTCGGTTAGTGTCAACGTGTACGCGTTCACAATTTCAGAATTTCCGAACGAGGATCAATTGGCACGGTTCAATTGGCTATAGAAGCACATTCGGCCGCTACGGCGATTGGACAACGCGACAACTAGGTCCAGTAACAAATTTATTTTCGACACCGCGAAACGGTCTAAACGTACACTCACCTATACGCGTATAATATCCATAAGTCCAGGACAGGTGTCGCGATTTTCTTTGTAAACAATTTTACGATAATTTCCAAAATTGTCCGAAATATACCCACGTGTTATCCCATTATAAATTCGTGTCGCGATCGCTTATCATATTATTGACGAAGTTTATAACAATTATACTTATTATATATCGAAATTGATTTTTCTATCCGTCGATATTTTTTTTATCGCCGAAACGTCGCAGATCCTCGTTTCGGACCCGGGAAACTTTTGTACCCTTTAAAGTACTAAAAATTAAAAGCGAACTTACGCGAAATATCGACGCGGCTTATCGAATTTATTAATCGCAATAAACTACTAGGGTCGCGAAAATTGTTTGCCAAACACCAGGTCTGATATCCGCAGCACCTGCGACTCGTTGTCTATTAACGACAATAACGACGACTAATAAAAGATTCGGCGAGACGCGGATGTCACTCGAATCACGGATGTTGATATAGCCGTATTGTGATTGTAAATTCGAACGCGGGCGATAAACCACCGAATTCGGAAAACGGTTCTTAGCCAAACTCGGTTTAGTACTTTCAAGCTTTTTTCTTTTTACAAAAATATCGAACAACGCGCCATTTGCGAATTTCGACAATCGTGTATTTACATTTTTTTTGTCGTTTCGAAACATTGTACGCCTAATCGTGTGACGATCGTTTATTAGCTCAGGCGCGTCCAAACGACCGTGTTTACTAAATACGCGAAACCTAAACGCGCTACGCTCCGTATCTAAAACTAAGCGAAACGTATTATCGTTTGCATAATACACGTGTTTACCTCAATACCTGTTATACAATACGTAATGTGTCGGTTGTTGAACCGTCTCGTATTTCGCGACGGAATAAAACTAACCCATAGCGTACAAAATGCGCGGAAATTGGCCAAGGGTCGATCGTTCGTTCACGTTCTCGTCGAATTTCGTACTTTCGCTTCCGGTTTTTAAAACGCGTCTCGAACCGCGGCTACTTTTATTGTGTTCGCGTAAAACCCGGAACGGTCAATCCGATCGTTCGACAATTTTTCGACGAATTTCGTTCGCGTTAGACGTATGCGCGGGATCCTACGGACGATTCCGTCGCCTCGGATCGGCCGCACCAGTTCACATCCGGCGACGAACCTGAAACCGGACCGGGATAAGTCAAACACTTATTCGGAGTAAGTACGCGTCGGGCACGCCGCGTTGTCGAATAGCTAGTGAAATCGGACCCGTCAAAACGAGAACGGCTAAAAGAAACGATATGTTCTCGATTGATCGCCGCCGATAGCTCAAAAAGTTCCATAGGACGGTATACAAAAGCCGGTTATGGTCATTGAACACACGCACGTGGATCGCGTCTTCTATAAATACGTTCGTCCCGCGAGTTCTTTTCTAATGCTGTCAATCTGCACACACACACACACACGCACAAAGACGTTTATGTTATTCTCTTCACGTTTTGTGTTTCGTTCGGGAGATATTAGTTTACCGACCGTTTACGCGAAATTTCACGGAAATAGCGAACGCTCGTCAATTTACTGTGAACTACTCGTGAACTTTTTCGGAGAAGGAGGGAAACGTTACCAAATTTTGAACACATTCGGAATTTGATTGGCGTAGTTAGTTAAGCGTATACAAATATATAACGAATATAAATAATAATATACGCGTTTGGTACCTAACGAATTACGGTATTAATTACCGAGATGATCGTAATCAACGCGTGTCCTAGTGATTATGATCGAAAAGCTCGTCGACGTTATTCGTTTTTTTCGGGACGAATTACCCGAACTCGATTAATTTAAAGAATCGACCAACAACGTCGGAACACCGATGAACGACCATGTCACTCCGTACGAATTCGCTACTAATTAATATAGAAATCGAATTTTTCTAGTCGATCGTGTTAAAACGTTATTAATATTATTACTAGATACTAATTGTTATATGTATATATATATATATAAATCGATGATCATAATCGAGTATTTTGGATAACGCGATCAACTACGACTGTATGTTTTCTTACGCGACGCGAACGTAATAATGTACATATACCGTAAATAAAACGAAACGACGCGATGAGAAATACGCGTATTCGTCTCGAATCTCGATTAATGTAAGTACGATATTAATGCTATAAGAACGCTACGAGCATTGTTATTTCCTTTTTCGATTCACCGTGTCAGTAATGACTCGCTTCCTACTAGGTTGTGATATCTGTATCCTAGTAGATATTACGGCGTATGACGACGATTCGTAACGATATTTGGATATCCGTTACAGTTGCATTCGGTTGTCTCGCAAATTATACGTTATTTTCGTCGAGTATTTCGCGTTTTCGTACGTTTTCTAATCGAGCGAACATTTTACGCGTACATTAAACTATGGTTAAATCCTTAAATGGCTTAAAAACACGGTCGCAACAGCTATACGCGTAACGCAATATGAAAATCGATTCTTGACAACAATATCGGCTTAAATGGATTCGATCGATTTGCGCGTATTTTTTAAGTCGCCGGAATCGATGGTGCGATCATAAATAGACGTTCGGAGTTACGCCTACGAATTTCATTTACTTCTTTAAATAATAAACAAATTAAAATTGTCGGTATTTCTTATTTTTTTTTTTTTTTTTGATATACGTATTTAATTGTTTTTGATTTCGCGTTTTTCGTATCTTCTAACTGAAGAAGTAAAAAATAATTTACGAATCCCGACGTTACCGTTATGTTTGCTAAAAATGCTAAAAATAACGCGTCGAAAATAGTGAACGATCCAAAAACGGTATTTTTTGAATAACGTTGTTTCGGGTAGTTCTTTCGACGGTTAAAATTAATTTAACCGATCTTATTTCTAATACCAACCTGATATTCGTAAAAACTCGAGTATTTTTTGAAAAACCTCGCGAATCGGTACCGTTCGTCCGTCCTATAATATTCGTCGAGTAATAATTAGTTCGGTATGTTACCAACTTGCGCGTTTAAAACGCATTGTTTTTTTTTTTGGCATTATACGACTCGTGTGTTTGAGAATTTGTAAAACTAAAGAGAACTGTTTACGCTAAATTCGAATCATTTCCCGCGTGTATAATAACCCAGTGTAGAATAATAATTCTATTCACCGTCGATTACGATAGAACGACATACCCGTTTTTATAACGCTATTCGACGTAATCATTGTTAATTAATAATCTCCACCGACGTCGTCGTCCGTTCCTAAACAAACATTCATTTTTACCTGTGGCTACGCAATCGAGTATTGTGCGTTACCCGCGCGCGTTTAGAATGACACGCGTGTTTTTTTTTAATTAAAAAAAAAGAAAATCTGACGACCCGCGATGGTTCGTTTCGGGTGATTGACCTTAATGAAAATACGATTCCGGGAGTGGTCCGAAACGTACGCGTTGCGTTAAACGAACCGTACGGTATTATCTCCGCGGGTTTCGGAACATTTTCGGGAATTCCGTTCGTTATACCAATTAGGCGGAATCGCCCGAAAAACTCGTCCGTGATACGAACGCGAACGAAAAAACAAACAGATCGCGTAACGCGCGGTCCAGTCCGTAATCGCCGTGTCCGATTTTGTTTTCGCGTTGCTGCCGACGGCCGCCCACGAGGAACCCGACGATTTCTAATTCCGAAGGTAAAACGATTTTTTCGTGCCGGTATTTCGTTGTTATCCCGAACGCGTTCGGCCGCGCGCTTTCCCTCCGCCCCTCCCTCCCCATACCACGTCCAGTTGACGTTTACTCGGTGAGTTTTCACTTCGGCCGCCGTGTCCGGTGACACACGCAAACCCGTTTGGGCCGTGCGGTACGCCGGGACCGCGTGTGTTTAACCACTTGAACGCGACGGGCGGCCGCGGTTAGGTTCACGTGACTAAAGTACGTTCGCGTACCGGTCGACCGTTTAGCGAGCCGAACGGTACGTAACCGCCGGAGTCTTTCGAGATTGTTTCGTTATTATTCGCGTACGAAAGCGACCGCGTTCTCGCGAATGTCGCGGGGCGGAATACGGGGTGGTTTTCCGAATTATCGGCGCGCGTTTCGTCCGTCACTGTTTTACCATTCAAACTGGATACGCGACGGCAGTGGCGTACTAACCGGCAGGGATTTCAGGAATAAACCTCCCCTCGAGAAATTTCAGGAAAAATTCGTTCTTTACCAGACGTATATATTATAGGCAATAATAACGAAAAACTAAAATATTTTTTAACTTCGATACACGTTATATATTATAACGTTAAAGTCGTGTCCTGTTTCGTAAGGGTCGTCCGATTTATTTAATTAAAAATTTAAAAATAAACCTCCACCCCTTGAAAATCAGGATTAAGTATGGCGCCGCGAGACGGGTCCGCTTGATTCCTAACGTTATTTCGTTTACAACGCCGGAGGAACCGCTTAAACGAAACAAGGTAATATTTATCCCGCCGGTTGACCGTCGTTCGAATATTTTCGCTCCAGTAAGTGTCACGCGCACCGATAGAAGCTTCTCCGACCCTGCGCCGTCCTGGGACACGGATAATGTCCGCTACATATGGCTGGGGACGAAACGGCCGTACACTATTTCGCGTTCGTTCGGACACGAACGTGAATATCGAGAACGTTATTCGACGCATCGCCGGAGGAAACCACCGCCACGAAATGTCGCTTTAAACGTCGTCGATTAATTTCGCGATTAGGAAAACCTACGTGCGAAAGTATTAAACGTACGACGAAATTCGCGCTCCCGGCCCCATTAATTGTTCACCGGATAGATCGTCGGCGCGAGAAAATCGCGTTTTGCACGCACGCGCATTTACGTATATAGTACGTTCGCTCGCGTACATAGTTTCATTATTAGTTTGAATTCAAAAACGACGATAAATCGTTGTATCCGGAAAACGATGCCGGGCCACGCAGTTGATCATCGACGCCGCTACAATTAACGATATTGTCGAGCCACTACAGGCAAGTACGTACGGCGTTTTATACGAACGTTAAAAAGAATATACGAAATTCGCGTACGTCTGAAACGACTATGTCGACGATTATTACTGGTTTATTGCCGTCGCAATTTTTAGATTGTTTACAACGGTGCATAACGACGAGTTACGCGTACGAGTGACATTACACAAGTAAAATCGAAAACGTACACAATTTGCTACCGGAACGTATCGAACGTTAGGGTCATCCGAGCAACGTACGTAATAATCATCTATACAAAAAAAAAATACGAAAATAGAGGCTTCGGTATAATAACCAAAAAAAAAACAAAACGTAATCATTACGCGATAAAAAACGAAAAGTGATTTTTCGAAACTTTTAAAAGTTTTCGTTAAAAAGGGAAAGAAAGGTTTACAATAATTGACGGTTTATAAACGACCGATACATAACGCGTTATACTAACGGTATTTAAACGTTTTACAAAAGGTTAGTCCCGATTGTCGTTTGAAATTTGAAATTTAAGTTATACGGCATTATAAAACCAGCTAGTGTATGTCGTTAATTATGAAAAATACAAGTTTTTCCTTTCGTTTATTCTCCAACCGCGTCCGCTATGCCGGGGATTCGTCTATTGATAACGCCTACATTTTTTCTCGACCCTTCGTTTTTCCTCGTTCTCATAAAACTTACCGGTTCTCGTGTCGACATTTCCAAATAGTCCGTAAACGTCTTCGTGAATTTTTCGACCGACATTTTGATATAATATATATATATATATTGGTATTTTACCCGCTCGTGTTACGTCGCTTTGCCTCGATGGTCCCGCGGCGTAATATTTCCTGCCGACTTCTGGCAGTTCGTCTCCATCTTGCTTTTAGTTTGCCGCGCAAATTCGAAATATTTTAAAAACAAAATTACAGGCCGATATTAATAGACTTTTGTTTATTCGTTTATTTATATACGTTTTGTAATTGCGGGCCAAAAACGTATTGTTAATCAGCGCGATTGAAATTTACGATACTAAAATTTTTGAAATTACAACTTCGGTTTGCGTTCGTTCTTATAATTATTATTGCTACGTTTTTGTGTTAAAAGAAGGAGTCCGTTTTTAGTGTGCTGCATGAAAATTATCGTATAAGCGAAGAACGTATGGAAAGAGGTAGAGAAGCGAGTGGAACGAGACGGCGGTGCTTTGGAATTTCTAAGGGGGGGAATCGTCGATTTTGACGGTAAGCGTGTCGGACGGAAAGGACGGATCGGGCGCGCGTCTGCGGTCCGACGGACTGTAAAGGTTCAGGTAACGAACTATGTAGGAGCGCAATAATAGGGAAGGCAAGCGCGTAAGTAGCGACGCGTAGGGATTTAGACGGCCGCGGGACAACTTTTAATACGTAAAGCCGTAATACTCGTCACATTTCCGACTAGTATACACGTGGCGGTCCCGGTATGGCCACGGACGGTGGCACGATACGTTTCGTCGCCCCTACACGTCCAACGAAATCCAACTTTGAACACCTCCGTCGTCGCGTTATTGTGCGCGCGCGCGTACACACGCACACTAACATTCCTAACACGGCGTTCACCACGACCGATTCCCGACGGAACTTCGTCGTCGTGACAATTAGGTTCGCGTTTTTGCCCTCCGCGGGGACGGCGTTTTGTAACGGCGTAAGCCCGTCGCGTCTTCGTGACAAACAATTTTCGCTCGAGTCCGGGAGACGGTACGTTGATTGATAAACACAGACGACCACCCATCCGTCAACGTCGAGCGGATATGCGTCGACCGGCCGACGACGACGACCAACATCGGGCCGAACGTCCAACGTCTCCGAACCGTTAACGGCACACCGACCAGTCTTTATACCACCGTGACGTCTATATAAGATATCGCGGTTAAATACGCGCACGCCGCCGTTATTTTTAATTTTTTTTTTACGCATGTATATATATATACACACACACACGTGTGTGTATGGTGAATACGCGTCATTGTACTACGAAAATTGGGCGAAGTGTATTGTTCGATCGGTGGCGACAAAAGAGCACCGACAATGCCCGCGAAGGTCGAATAGAACGCGCGGGGACGGGCGCTGTACCGGTCGGTGAGCTTAGTGCGTGGCACTTTCGGGAAGATGGGAAAAACTAGCGACGGACGAAATGTCTATAATCACAAAAAAAAAAAACGCGTACGTCTGACGATGTCCGTGGCAAAAGCGCGAAAGCGGTCTTTATCCTCTACCTTTTTTCGAAATAGGTAAACATCGTGGCTTCGGCGCAAAAACAGCGAGTTACCGGTACGCTATAATTCGACCGTGCGTGCCGCGCGAATCGCCCAAAACGTTTCGTCGGAACGGTCGCGGAAAACGTCCGGTAGATATTTGTTGTACGAATAGCTTTCTAAACCGCTTCATAGTCGAAATCATCAACGCGCTACGTATCTAACTCGGATTAAAAAAAAAAACCAATCTGGATTATACACCGAAACTGGTTATTATAACAGAGAGACTACACTCGTAATTACGTTACACACAATAGATTTCCGTATCATAAACCGTGAACTTACGTTGATTGAAACGTCTAATGACTTAAATACGCGAATTCTGTTCGCTACACGTTGGCGAGCGCGCGTTACAACAGTAATTAGTACGGTTCGTAAATAGGTCAGTCGCTCAACATTTGTGGCCAATGCGAAACGATAGCCACTCGCCAGTGCCGTTCGACGTTCGATCCAATAATCGTTAAATCTATTCTATCTAATTTGAACGTTTCGGACGTTTCGACGTCGATAACGATTTTCGCGGTGCCCTTCGTAAAATACGATCCCATTAATTATTTACGTCGTCGGATCGTCCTGTCGAAATTCGTTAGCGCATAACGCGTGCCGGACACGTAACCTATTACGGGTACGACGCAAAGTTGCGCGCCACAAATATATTTGACGTACGAAGCGAAACGGAGATTTTGTTTGCAGTATCCGAGCCCGGTTGTTTTCTATTTCGCGAAACTGTTTTCCAACGCGGTTTTAGTACCCGAGTTTGTTTTGCGATTACTTATCTACATACGTGCGTGCGTGTACTTATGCTGATTTCCCGATATAATACGCTTTAAATGGTTTCAATATTTAAATTTTTGTAATCCGTTTTTTTTTTTGTGTTATTTCTCGTTTTAGTTTTGTTCGTTGCTTCTTTTTGTAACTGTAAAGCTTAAACAGATTTTATCCAACGAGTTTATCGAAATATGAACAAAAATACGCTTTAATAATCGATCACCTATTAAGTTCGTTCGTACTCGCGTTATATTTGTATTCGAACGGTATTTAAACGATCGTTCGGCTTTTTCGTTACGAAAATAACGTCATTGGGTTTGTGTTAAACGTACACGGAGCGCGTAATACGTAATTATAATTATTCGCTTTTTTCCTCGAAGAATATGCGATAAAAATGTTAATTGTACGGTCGGCCTTAATAAAATAGTAAGTAATCTACGCAGTTTTCTCCCTCATGGGTTTTCAAACGGCGTTGTTCGAATAATACAATAACACTCGAAAACTACGCCGGTATATTTTCACCTATATTACCGTATATTATTATCGCGTTTATCGGGACAAAAACGTACGATATTTATTAGGTATCGACGATGTCTGGAAGGCGACAATTTGAAAAGCGACGCGTTGCGCTAAAACCGCGTCGTATTTTCGAACGAAATACGGCGTTTCGGTTTTTTTTTTTTTTTTTTTATTTCCCAATCGTTACGTTAATAAAAGGACTTCCAAACGGAAAAATCACGACCGTCGTCGACCCGTAAACAATCGTTCGATACGCCAAGTGTCGTTGTGGTGGGTCGGACATATTTCGGATGTCGCGATTATCGTTGGACAAAAGCACGGCGCTTGAAAATCTGATCGGCCCGCGTCCGGCGGTAAACGTTATTTACAACTCGAGCTGGAAACGGCGACCGTAAATGTACGAGAACCGTACGGTGCCGGGCGTTTAAACGACGCGCGCGTTATACATTCGGAATGGTTTTTTAGGCAACGAGCCCGAACACGCGATCGGTAGGACAATTAACGTAACGACTAGATCCGTATGGTGTCGCACCGACGGTACCGTTCGTACGACGAACAATCGAGCGGGTCGACGGAAACGTCGCCCGAAATATTCACCGTAGACGGCCCCTGCCGCGTCGCCATTGCCACCGCCTGTACAATAAAACGTACGTGCTGACGATCGCGTAATCGGACGGTTCCGGGGACACGGTCCGTCCTTGTGCCACAACCGACGGCTCGCAACAATCGAATATCCGTGTAATCGCCCGTTACCGTGTTTGTGACCCCTCCTCGCCACAACCCCGCGCGGTAACGACCTCCGCTGGCCGGTGAACAACCGTACGCGTACGCGCGCCCGATCGATGTGTAGGACCGAAGATGCCGAGATCAAAGTTCGTCACGCCGACGTTGCTTAACACGTTCGATCCAACGAAACAAACGCTCGTTCGGCGTGTATATATATGTGTGTGTTACGAAATTATCTACTTTTTTTTATGTAACGAGTAATTTACAGGATCGCGCCGACATCCTTAAGCGAACACGCCCGAAAACGAGTGTCGTTATTATTTTAATATTTAAGCGAGCCGAGCTGGTTTCTGGCAGAAACCAGCCAAGACTCGTAGGTTTTTGTGCTGCCCATTGTTCTCGCGCTACCGGTTATTATAATATATATATATATATATATAAAAAAAAAGGACGTGTCAATACGGTTCGGAAGAGGATCGGCTCTATTGTAGGCTACTATAATGTGGATATAAAAATGCGTTTTCGAAAAAAAAAAACGTAATAATATCGGTTGACCTCAAATAACCCATTTATGTTCGTTAAACCTATCCCGTTTTGTTCGCGCCTGTTGTTTGGGTACGTGTGGTACATTGTAGTAGTAGTAGTAGTAGTAGTACCGGTCGGACGCGGTGCCGCCGAGACGCGCTCGATCGATATATATATATATATATATATATACACGCGCGCACGTGCGCACGCTTTTACGAACAATTTGGCGCGCCCGAATATTCGGTCGTTTGTGAGAAACGAAATTCGTACGGTGGCGAAATGCGCGCGTCGAGTCAGCTACGTTGGGGCCGACCGGCTCGGTTCGGACAATCTGGAGAATGGCCGTTACGCGTAAATACGTTTCGCGGAGGTGGTCGAATGATGTACGTGACCACGTCGATTCCCGACCGCGCCGTCGTTGTCCTAAACACTGGCTACGGCGGCGAACGTTACTTCGTTTACGCGGTTTTTTTGTTTCCGCGTCGTCGGCGTTTCGTTCAAACGATTCTCGTTTGACGCCGACGTCGTTATAATTGTATCTACGCGAGGGCGGCATCGTCCCGGCGCCGTTCCGTCGAATACGTCGGAACGCGCCGATCCGACGGATACCCACCGGCGAGTTGGCCAAATCGAACCTTAAACCGGTCGCCGTTACGACGGTTCGTTCACCACTCGGCTGCCCGGCCAGCAATCGAAATTCCCGAACGTACCAGCCGCCGAACGATTTCCCATTCCCCCCGTGACAAAAAAAAAGAAAACCTCTTTCGCGTCTCTGACCGTTTTCGCGCGTCGAAATAACCGTATAACGTAATAGCGTCGCGCACACACCGACGATACGCTTCCGAATACGCGCGTTCGATGTCTCGTCGATTGCCCGGTCGCCTAACGACAATCCGACGAAACGTTCGATCGATTTGAATCGCTATCATATTTTTATCGGCCGCCGCGAACGTCGAACGTACTAACGGAACCGATTTACTATTGTTTCCTATGTTTACGACGACTTCTCCACGAATCCGTACGACTGTTTGTACGTAAATTCCTCGTAATAAAAGTAAAATTCCACGAGCCCTTCGGACGAACGATAATTGACCGTTTCGCCGTCGAATTACTAAATCACCGTCGCGGAATATTTCGAAAGCGAAAGCCGAGCCGCGTTCCGCGCACTTTACGCCCGTTTCGCCTGATTTACAATTTCGTTTACTACTGAACAACGCGGCTCCACTAAATCTTTCGCCCGCGTTTCCAGCGACGATTCGGATTTAACGCGTTTCGGCATTTTTCGTGTAAACCGTTGCACGTATCGTGTTCGCGCCCACGTTACCCGTTGAAATTGGCCGCCATTTTGCGGGCAAACCAGTGGTGAAGCGACGTGAAAAAACGGAATGTTCATTTACGCGTCGCGCGCGTACCAAACGCACGTTTACGAACGTCCGCGCGAAACACAAAAGGAAAATGACCGCCCGAGCGTATATGTATGGAACGGGCGTTACCGATAATTTCCAAACGGGAACGAGACGCTAAATGGGTAAATAATATTCGCGGAACGTACGGCCTTCGACGAATAAATGGCGAATTCGTAATTGCGCGTATTCGCCGACGTTGAATCGAAAAGGTTTAACCGGCGGCTACTTAAAAACGTATTAGCAATGTACTGGCTGGCGTCGACAAAAAAAACTATGTTTATCGCGAGAGTAAAATACGAGAGATACGCTAATGTATTATATCGAAATAAGAAACGAATTCCGGCGATTAAACCGATTATGACAGCAATTAACGGGTCTGGTTCGTGTTATCGATTAGAACGCTCACAAGTCGATATACTAGTGCGTGCGTGCGTGTGTGTGTGTCACGAAAACGAAAAATCGCGAAACACCTCCCGCCGAAATTTCAAACAAAGGTTCGTCTCGGTTTTAGTTTTGAAATTTCAAACACGCCGTTAAAGGTTATTAAAGACGAATAATAGCGACGACGATCGCCCGGACGAATCGGACGTTCGAGATTTTTCGAAACCCTACCACGGGCATTTCGCCCTCTCGCGTTCTGATTTTCAACGACAACCTAACCGTCGACGTTTCATCCCCCACCCCCACAATTATTTTTTCACCCAACCGTCGGAAAACGACGCAATGGAAAATAGTTCGCCCGTGGCGTTTTGTGGCGGACAAAGCCCGAATCGCTTCGGTTCCTCGGACCCCCAGGATCGCTTCACTTGCGGGACGCCACCTTCGAAGCAAAGTAGTCGATACGACTACTGTGGACGTTCAAAATCGGATGGTCAATTCGTGCCACGTGAAATCTCGGCGCTCGATTCGAGTGATACGCGTACAGCGTACATACGTGACGGCGCGTTCTTCGATTTTAGTTTTTTAACAACGAAATACGTCTACGCATTTTTTTTAAGTCGGCAACGTTGATATCGAGATTTTCCGTTTTCCTAGCTTCGTCTGCGCAGCGTATACATAGCGTATACAGAGCTGAACATTAACGATTTAAAAGTTAAATTGAAATTAGTAAACGTTTGATTTTTTTCGAACTGTTCACTTCGAGTCAATTGGTACAAAGGTATTTAACCTAAATTGAATTAGCCATAATATCGCCGAATGATTGTACCGCTTGTTACCGTCAACGTAACCTAGTAACCGAGACTGTATGAAATGCCGGGACGTATTATTTCGCTTGTCGCCCCAGTTTTTTTTAAATTTTCTACCGTTAATTAGAAAATTCGAAATTTCGACAGTTAAATCGTTATTTTCGAAAGTTGACTTCTAAATTTCGAACCAAAATACTAATCCGAAAACGCCGTTTAACTGGCGTATTTCCGCATCGATTTGACTACGCCAGTTAAATAAATGCATTTACTTGCCCGGTAAGGTTACGTTATACGTAACAATACCCTACGAACGTGCGTTTAAATATTCGTAGAATACATTTTACAAACCGAGATGGGAATATTTCAGTTTGTACGTAGTTTTTTCGTAATCGTTAATAAAAAATTAAACGGAAGTAATATAAAACATCCGTGGCGAGTGGGACGTACGCGTGAGAAAACGCCGTGATTATTTTCTCCGATCGGGCGCGTGTGTGACGAGACTACGGCGTCTGCTTTCTGAATCGCGTTTAGGTTTGAGCCGTTTACGGTTTAGACACACACACACACACACACACACACATTCGTTCGCAACGATCGAAGCGACAATTTACAAATACGGACGAGGCGTGTAGACGTGATTGACGATACGTCGTCAAAACCGCTTGTTCGCTAATAATTCGACGGAATTACGTTTGATCCGTCCGAGTATCGCGAGCGCGCGTAAACTGAACCGATTTTCGAATTACCGGCACCGCGTAAACTACACGGGGTACGTATAAATACGTTTCGTCGAATCGTTATCGGTCGCCGCGTCGCGAGGTTAGTCGAAATCAATCGGGCGCTTTCACTTTACGTAATATTTTCGGAAAGTATTACGACGCGTTTTAGGTAGTCGCGGTAGGCGTTCCGCCGGGCGAAAACCGATGATCTGTCGCGGACAAATCGCCTCGGGCGGAGGAAACAAACGGCAATACGCTTAATAGGCGTTTCGGGTAGTCGAGTACTGAGCGTGGTCGGCGGCACCACTCGTCCGCTATACGCGAATATAAACGAAAATGGCACAAAATGCCACGGGAAAAATGAGCCGGAACGGCCACGCGCGTTATTCTATTATTATTAGTAAAATCGCAAAAGTACATCGTAAATAGACCGCGCGGTGTTACGTCGACAATGTCCGATTACGGAAAATCGACGAAATTGCGACGATATGTTATTTTCGTTTTTCCGTAGACCGTTACGACGAACAAATACAAATATGTAGAAAACGAGTTAGGGAATTAAAAAAGATGCCGCGAAAAACGTGTACTCCCGTGATCGTTACGGTTATTTCACGAATTATCGAGGTCTGGGCATGGTAAGACGTTTTTATTACAACAACACGTATATATTACAACTAACAAACAAGTAAAAATCGATTTGAACGCGTTGACTCGGTAGCATATACGAATACGTCCACTTTGAAAAGGCAATTATTAATGTTTCCGGAAAGCCCAATGTCGAAAATTCGACGGTCAATTCGTTTTTCGTCAAAACGTCGACGGTTTCTAGTTCGTTTTAAAAATAAACAATACGTGTACAATACGAGTAGATGGCGTAAAAAGCGTATCGCTGAAAGGGCTATCCCGAGGATCGAAAAGTGTTTCGGGGATTGGAAGGAGCGCTGGCACGAGCGCATAGTATCTAACTATTTTCGAGGAGACAAAATTAACGTAGACGAATAAATATTTGTTTTCAAAAAAAAAAAAAAACGTAAGTTCCGTTATTTTTTGAACACGCCTAGTGTATATAGATAGTATTCCGTCGATGACGGGATAAAAAAATAAATAATAATAAAAAATAATAATAATAATAATAATAATAAATAAATAATATAAATATAAAATAAATAATAATAAAAAAATCAAAAACGATGACCGTAACGGACGTATTACCGCGGCGACCCTCGAAATCGATTCATTTTATTAAGTTACGGACGTGTACCGTAAGAAACGTTCGCCGGTAATTAACGCGCTTAGCCGGTTCGGTCTATCGAACTAATTTTCCGTAATCAATCGTCGACCTCCGGACATTATTGTCGATTATTCCGTATTAGTAGCCGGTTAACTATTGCTACTATACTCCGGCGGACGTGATTACGAAAATGTCGACGATTACTGGAGAACTCGATAAACGATACGGGCTACCGTCGATTGTAATAAATACTGAAGTATTTCGATAGTTTCTCGTTCGATAGAAGACGATGGCGGGCGCGTCGATTGAAACGCCGTACGAATCGCCCGACTATCGTCGTTTGGTCGTCCGGCCCGCGAACGCCATTGCGCGGTTGCGTTTAGAACAGTCGTCGTTTCCCCGTGCGCGTTTTTTAGGACGATATTAGGGGTTAAATTACCGGTGTTCGCTAGTGCCGCCGATCGTTCTTGTCGACGGATTCAGGCGTCCGTTCGTTCGAGTTTTCCCGCCGACACGACGAACAACGTTCGTTTCGTATTCGTCGTTTTACTACATACTCGCGTATTTTCTTCGAAACTCGTGCCTCCCGACCCCTATCCCGAAATCGACCCGTACGGAAAATACGTTACGTTTACCGAACGGTTTACGCGAACCACTTCCCCGCGCGCAAACTCGGCGTATTCGTTACCTACTCGGGGACCGTCTCGGGTGAAAATTGTTTTTATCGGTTTACGCGAAAACGCCAGCTCGCCCGTTACGTCGGTGTCCCGGAACGTCCGTTGTCCGCGGAAATCGTGCTCGGCCCGAACAAATAATAACGACAATCCGCAATTAATTGTAATTGTTTCTTCACCCGCTAACGAGTGCGGCTGTACGTTCCTAACCGTCCGAATACATTAGCCGTATTCGTCGTTAAAAACCAATCGGTTACCGTTCACGCGAATTATTGCAGCCCGCGGGATCCGCCGCCCATCTCGGGGTATAATTTTAGATTTTTACGGAATCGTCTTCGACCGATTTCCCGTTTACTTCGCTACAATCGGTATCGCGTCCCCGTGACGCTGTTCGACTGAACCGACTGCCGTCGTTTGTTTTCTACGTATTTAACGACGGCAACTTTTGCTAATCGACGGACGTATTCCGTGAAATAAACGGATTAAGATTTTTCAAACGGCGGAATTTCCGCACATTAACGCCCGTTGAAACGGTTTAGTCGTCAATTTTATCGCCGGAAATACAAACCCTCCTTCCCCAAGAACGGTTAAAAACGTGACGCGTAATTCGTTTTAATCGCCTAACGTCGATTATAAAATAAAACACTGTCGACGTTCGTTTATTAACTCGGCGACGAAGATACGAATAATCGTCCAACATTTTTGTATATATATATATATATATCGCGTCGGTATCATTTCTAAGTGTTTGAATATTCTCGAAATTAACGTAACGTTTACGTTTCGTCGACCGGATACGTTCGTTCGGAAATTTCGGTATTTCGAAGTATATTTTCGACATATATATATATATATTTACCGTGTTCTGTTGGACAGTTTTTTTTTTTGTTTTTTCCGTGCAATGGATCTCTAAGCGTGTTGATGTTATTGCCCTGGAAATCCATCGAACTATCGCGGCGGCGAACTTCCTACTGCGATCGTCCGCGATAGCGACGTAGATGGAAAATGATGACGATTACACGAAACTAGAGTACGACGATTGCGTCGCGGAACGAAATTAACGGGTCTCTAATGACGAGTGGTAGTTGCGTTTCGCTCGCAGCTCGGTCCGAAACGTATATCGTTCGCGTTCGATTTCCTTTGTTCCTCCGTGACCTACACCGCCCAAACACGAAATATATCACTGTAACAGGTCGTACCCGTACGTTTTTTTTAAAAAAAAAAAAACCCGTACGTAAGAGTACGGCGCACGGCGTCATTTCACCGTCGTTGGAACTATAGGCTTCCAACGTTTTCATATTTGTCTAGGAAGGTCGCGGGAACGACCCGGACGATTTACGAATACAAATCGTCGTTTCCGCGTATTTCGACGTTATTGCGCGCTTGGGCGCGAATCCGAGTGTCGACGGTGCGACACAGTCGCGCTTGGGTACTTCCCGGGCCAATTCGGTGTATAAAAATGGAATTTCGAATTTACGGCCAGAGGCGAAAAGTGATTCCTTAATCGTGACGGTTAAAAACAGACGACGTCTTACTCGACCCGTGAAACCGAAATTCCAAAAATATCTAACGGAATGCCGTCGAGTTTAACCGACGGTATACCCGAGGACTCGTGGCACAAACTAAGCTTTTCTTCAAATATCGTTCCTGCCGACGTAGGACGGACGATGTTTCCGAACATATAAAACGTTGTTAGCGGACAAACGGACGCTGGTTTCGTTGTGAAAATATATAAACATGTCGACGTCGTTTAATAGGTAATGAAAAAAATGTAGTCGTCTATTAACGACGATTTAGCGATATGTTCGTTACGTTCGCGACGAAAACGAGACCAAAAAAAAAAACGATAATACTATGAAACGAATTTTTCGTGTTTTTATCGATTCAACGATTCGATAAATAAACGTGTACGTAATATTCGCTCGAACGATGAACACGTCTAATAATTTCGTTTTTGGAGCGCGTTCCAAGCGCGTATAGTAGACGCGCGTTTGTTTGGTGATATGTCGGAACGTTAGCGCGTCCCAATTGTCGCGTATTCCGTGGTCTGTACATACCGGCCGCCGTCGTTTGTTTGCGCGCCGCCGAGTTCGTTTGCCGCGTTAGTTCGTAGTTTTCGTTCCCGAACGTCCGACCGGGCCAAACACAATAACGCGCCAAACGTACAAAACGGGACGCGTGAAATCGATTTTCTCCCGAAAACGTAAACGGACGTCCGTACCGACGGTGCAGTGACGCGCGTGCACGGGTCACGAATCGCGAACCGTCGGCTACGATAATTTGTTCGTAATTTGAACGTTATCGATAACATCAATACGTTGCACGTGTTACGTTGTTCGTTATCGAACTTATTGTTTACCGACTCGAAACGTTACGACGCAACCACAGCCGGCCTCTATTCCTATACGTACATACCTATATATATATACGTAATTGTTTATACGCGGACGTTTCAATTTGTAAAATAGGAACCGGCGTGTTTAATTTTTACAAATAAACTGCGCGGCTCGTTCGTAAACAACGGCAATTTATTTCGGTTCTAAAAACGTGTCTACTGCGCGTTCATCCGGCGAACCGGTATTGCGGCGTTGGCGGAAAATCGCTTCCGCCACCCCCCCCCCCCCCCCGAACGATCGAATATCGTCCGAATTCGCCGTCGTTAAGCGTCCGTTCCGCCTCTTCCGTCGCTTTTTGAAAATTACTTGTACCGCTATCACGTCCACCGCTAACTGTCGCGCCTGTACGACGGCCGTAGTTGTAGTTACGCGTCCGTTTAGTGGTTCAAGTCACCGAACGCTAAAATCCACTACGGTCGACGCGTAATTGTAATAATAGCCACGTTTCCTCGATTTAGATATAATTAAACGCGATTTTCAAATACGAGAGACTCGTAAAGAGTACCTGTGTTTCAAACAAAAACACGTTTAAATACGATCGTTTTTCTCTATAACCTCCTTCCAGCTCCCGTACACTTAATCCAACGATATTCTAATTCGTTTAACCCGTCCAAAACACATAACTCGTTCGTCCGTTTAAAATTGGACTCTCCGTTTCGGCGATGAAACTTCGCCCGTCGGATGTGAACCGCTTTACGACTAGCTACGTGTCCGTATTTTGGTAACAAATAGAGATCGCCGGGTGCCAAATCTGGAGAATGAGACGGTTCGCAATTCGTAGCCAAATTCGACGAGTTTTGATACGGCGATTGCGAAAATGTCAGCCACATTTTCCAATATTAACAAAAACGTTTAAACTTTTCGAAATCGTTCAAAGAAACGTACGCGACAAAAGCGTTTGAAATTGTGCCGAACGGCCGCATCGAAATTTCGTAGCACCGATGCCAACTGATACCGTATCATATAGGACGTGCCAAATAAACTAATCGGTAGAAACGCAAACATTCGCCGTTTATTTCGCGAATCTACGTACGTATAAAACAAACTATCGCTTATAGAAAACCGTTTTATCAGCATTAGCGCACCAACAAAGTGGCAATATATTTTTGAACGAAACGTCGAAGAAATCGTTAAAATTACGAACGCGCGAATTTCGGTTCATTCTTGAAACCGCGTATGACGTTCGCCATAAATGGTGCGACGTTCGCGACGCGTAATTACTATCCCGAGAGCGACGAGTAAAAAGATCGTTGCCGTATTTTATAGTATTCCCGTCGGGCGCGTTCGTTTGACACGCGGAATATAATAATTGAGCGAATCAAGTCCGTATCGCGCCCCGAATGCCCGAATACCGTTCGCGGTGTATAATTATATTCAGGTCGATACGACGAGCTCGTCCGTTCGGGACGTGTACGTTCCGTGCGCGGCGTTTAAAAACTGTACGAAATAGAAATCTCGACGAACCGATAACGACGTCGGCGTTTCATTGTCCCGACGTTTCGAACGTCGGCGCTGAACAATGTCCGGACGGTTTCGTATATCTAACGTGGTTGACGAACGGCCGTGTAAGCGCGCCGGTCGTTAATACGAGAACGGTTCGATAGAACAAAGAAAGCGGCGTAGTGGTACCGATAAACGTAAATGTACGCTTTAACGACGAAACGGACGACCGCAATTAAACGCTCCGTTAAGCATATGTTCGTTTGTTTTCGCCAAAAAAAATACCAAAAAAAAAAATAACTATATATGGGTCTCGGTTAACAGTGCCGAGAAAGCGTAAGTTTGTTTACGCGCGTGCGCTTACGTAACTGGCGGTTATTAAGTATTTCACAATTCGTCGGGAAACCGTAAATACGTTAGCAATTATACGTGCCGGCGGTTCGCCGACGTAATTAATTATTATTACCGGTTAAGCGCGACGATTCCAATTACGATTTACCGTTGGCGCGGACGAATCGATGGGAATTAGCGCCGACTACTAAACGATTTCCGACGGAGAAAAACGGTATTTATTGACAAACGCCAACTCGGGCGTCGTAACTAGCGCCGTTATATCGTTAACCGACTCTGTGGACTTGACGTTTCGAAAATCGCGTATTATTTTACAATAGTGTACGTCGAGCTAACGTTATAAACGACGATATTTCGAAAAACGATATTTGTTTTTTTTTTTTTTTGGGGAGGGGGGCAGTTAATTTCTATTCGTTTTCGTTCGCCGTATCGATTAACCGCCGCGCTAAAAGACCTATCACCGCGCAAATTGCTTTCTTTCGCGGTTAGCGTATAAATCACCCGCGTACACGTCGAAGTGAAAGCATCGCGCTCGCGCGCGACACGTCGTATTCGTGCGCGCAATATTTTAGTAATCTCCCCTCTACTTTGCGTTTGTATATACATACATACATATAAACAGCGAGTTTTCTACGAGCAACTACTGTCTTACAATACCACACACGGTCGGCTAAACACGTACGCGTTTTTTATAGATACGTAGTATATTAGGGTCGCGCGCGTACGCGATATTCGTACACGGGGACGACAAAACGAGTGCAGGTCGTGCGAGTCCGACGAGTAGGGACCGGCCGACGCCGTCGTCCGTTTCGCGGCGCTTTCGTACGGTGGCGTTGACCGCCGCGCGTATTGAACGGGCGGACACGCGGGCGCGCCTTTGGAATGGAAACGCGTACGCCGGACGAACGTGGTCGGAACAAATCTGTTTTCCGAGTGCCCCCACACGATCGTGTCCGGCGCCGAACGTGACCGTTCCGAATCGTTCGAACGGTTTTGTCGTCGAAACGATAACGACGCGCCGCGTACGCGTGATAAATATTCGTCGTTCGCCTTATTATATTCGCACCGCCGCGTGACAGATAACGGTCGGCCACTGCCGTCATCAACTAGGTGGCCAAATATCGTACGGAAAAAACACCGAGTACCGTACGTGTAAAATCTGATAAACTCGATACACACACACACACGTATATATATATATACCAAACTCGCGTCGGTCTTATCTACCGCGCGAAGTATGTCACGATATACAAACTTGGCGGTTGTACGGACAAGACGACGCGCAATACTCGGGTAAACAAATACGTCACGCTGTAGGCCGAACGACGTTTTCGTCGTCAACGAAAGTCGTCGGCCGTACGTGTAAGCCATTAATGGTCCGTCAACGCGCGTTTTCTTTCTCGTTTACGAAACTCGTACAATCGGAAAACGCCAACGGAACGCTTTACGACCCAGCCGCAATACGCGTGCGCCACCATCTCGCGCGCGAGACCGCCCCCCCCCCCGTATTTCGGTGGCTGGTCGACGGGCAGGCGGGATTCCGTTGTACCCTGCCGCCCTCGATCGCGGCCGACGCCGAATAGAAAACGAACGGCGCGGGCGCGTAAAATCCGCGCCACTGGGGTGCGCAACGATCGCCGAATTTTTTCCCGTTTCCAGTTTTACTATAATTTTCAACACTAGTACGTCCGAGATTTACATTTACGAATCGTACACATCGATATATACGTACGAAATTGACGATTTTGTCCGAATATCGTTAGCTTATTACGATCGTCGATATTATATGCCGTCGTAATTGACGTTCGCGGCCACACCGTGTTCCGTTTTTTTATTAGCGCGAGACTCGTTCGTGATTTAGATTCGACGGTTTTGAAAGCGACCGCTCGCGAGTGCGACTAGTAACCGGAATAGCCGAACGTGCCGACAACGAAGTGTCCGAGGACGCCGATTTCGTCAAATTCTTTACGCCGCGACGAAACGTATATGCTTACGTTACCAGTCGCGTTTACTATTATATTGGCAACAATGCCGGCCGAATCTTTCGGCATTTATCGTAACGGCGGTGTTCGGATTTCGCGTCGACGCCGACGCATTTCCCCGTTTCGTATCGACCGTATATCGGGAACGGATAAACCGACGCGGTGGGCTGTTTGACGTGGCCCCGACAGACTGGCGGGGTCCCCTCTGCGCCTTTCGCCGTTTCCTTTTCTCCGGACAACGGAGAACCGTCCTCTTCTTCCGATCACGCCACCTAGGGACTTCAGAGTTGGCCGTCCCTGCGCGTGTCAATACCCAACTGTCCACGTAAGAACCGAATTATTCGCTCCGTTGGCTGTTAAAGAGGACGCGCGTCCGCGGCATTTGAAATTTGCTCGGTCTCGTGACACCGGTCCATAGTGAATACGAGCGAACATTTCGTCGACGAGTGCGACGGCGTTTCTTTCTTGACATTACGGTCTCTCCAGAATTCGTCCGCCAGTTCGGCTCCATGTCGTATTCCCCGTTCCGGTTCTTCGTGTTATTTCCCCTCTGCGACCCTACTCCCGATTCGTTCGCTAGTCCAACCCCATAACGCAACATTCGCGACCTATTACCGTCCCGGTACTGCGCGTCCCCTTAGCCAACGCCATGTTATATCGGTTTCAGTATCGGCCAGATAGCAGGACCGTGTCGTTTGCGCACCGCTTGTCGCTTCTTTCCACTCCGTTTACTGGTCCGCGTTCGTTCTCAATTACACGCGCGCTATTCGTCGTGTCCCTTTCGCGCGCGATTATTTACCAAACGTAAACTCCCATCTCCGTCGTCTTTGGGTCGCGAAAATAACGAAACACGCGTGGCGCGGACGTTTTCTTCCCCAACCTACGCATTGCGTACCGGACAAAAGTGTCGTAACGCCGGCAAAACGGTCCAACGAATCCGTTTCGAATCGCCGTTGGTCTTCTCGCGACGCCCGTCGTCCGTTTCACGTCTAGGCGGTTCGACAATCGTCTGGTGAGCGCGCGCCCGCTAATCGAATTACGCGACCGGCGTCACCGCGTCTACTTGGCGACGGGAACGCGTGGCGCGCGCGATATTTGCCCGGACTGTCGTAACGCTTTATCGACCGTAAGTTGTTGTCGCGGTAACGAACGACGAATGGCCAATAGAACAGTTCGAACGAATGTTACGCTACGCGAATGGTCCGTACGCCGTTCTGTAATAGGCGCGTAATAGCTTTGAAGCCAAAACGGCTCCGAAGGGAAATACGAAAATGACGATAAAATTTAACGTTCTCGTAATTTACGCGCGCGCGTACCTATTAAACGTCCCGACTTGGACATTTCGCGACAAGCTTTTTGTCGTTTCGTATGGAATCGATAACCATTTTTTGGGATGGACCGTTTCGACGGTCTCCTCACGCCGTCGAACTATCGGAATTGTCGTCGTAGGTGGTAATACTATAACGTCTATTAACGTAACAACACGCACGTGACACGGACGGATACAAATTCGTGGATTTCGATATAAATTCGTCACGTTCCCGTGTTCATAACGTCGTCGTTCGTAAATATTATTAACTACTCGTAACGAGTAGCCGCCCGTAATATGTAACGATTTAATCGCGTTTAAAGAAAAAAAATACGTTTCCCGTAATCTCGGGTATCGTATCGCGAACATATAAATATATGTATATATATATAGAGATTAAGGGTGAACATTGGAAAACGTTTAACAATTTCCAAAGATATTTCGACGCCGCGACGTAATGACAAATCGGAATCCGATCGAGTACTTCTAGCGCTTTTCCGACCCGTGAAAATAAACCAAATTATCACCGCCGCCGTCCGTTTTAGTCGGCTTTTCGGAAGGCGCAAAATAACGGCCTTTAATTAAATAAGAAAAACCGGTGGGGGGGGGGCAACAACGTGATCAACAGTTCCCTACCCGCTGCCGATTTCGAAAAAAAAAAATGAAACAATAAGAAAAATCGAATTGTTCGTCGCTGTTCGGACTTGGGTGAAGTTGGCGCGAAAACGAAATTTACGGGCGTGTCGAAATTACGTTAACTTCATTCGGCGATCAGCGTTTTACGGTACGTTTGACTCCTATCCCGGGCGATCCGTGCCCAAATAAAGAAGAACGACGGACGGAAGAATTCGAACCGCGGTGGACACACGAGTGGTACGCGACTGGAATAATAAAATGCCGTCCGACGGGTTTCGACGGGAATTAGGTACGTTAAGCAAACGGCCTCCCCTAACCCCATCCCAATTGTGTGACCTTCTCGGCCGATCCGACGCCGTCTCCAACAAACTGGTACACGCCTTCGGCTCTTCTGCGTCTCGGGCATTCGCAGTGCCGGTTATATCGTCGTAGGTAGCCGTTATTGCGCGTACGCTAAAAACGCGCCACGAAATAATATACGCGCCCGCGATAACGCCGTAATTGTGTCGGCGGATCGACGAATTTCTATTATACTCGTCGAGTATTCAAATTGGATAATCGGCAATTTTATCGGGTCGAACGTACGTAAATTTCTACCGGCCGCGTATGAATTACGAGTTTAGTCCCAAACGTGTTTGACCGTTTTCCGGTGCACGTACGTAGCAATATCGCGGCCGTATTACGTTTGTTTTGCGTGGCGCGACGAACGGGACGTTTTCGTTTTATATTCGTGTACGCGTTTAGCCGGTACCAGTTTTGTAGTACGACGGGTAACGTAACACCGCTTAACGTTTCCAACAGTCGCGGCGTACGTTCGATCGATATTTACGAATGATCGGTCGGCGATTCGGATTAGACCGGCCGTGAACGGTGTAACGTCGGGACGAAAATTGACGGCGGTTGTAAAAAAGTTAACCGTCAAAACGCGCGATTCGCGAAAAAAAGTAATAATATACTTCGTAGCGGTAACGGTGGCTCGAGGCGATCCTATAAACGTAGAACGAGTGGTCGCGCGAGAGAGAGCCGTTTGAAAGGATGAAAAGTCGCCGCGATTTCCAGTTTTATTCTATTTCGCGGAACAAACAAGCCCGTATACCGCGCGGTGTAACGCCGACGATTTCTCCGGTGGCACTTCAGTTTATTGCCGGACCCGTCGGTAGTCACGGTGCCTGTATTCCCTGAACAATACTCGCCATTTCGGTCGAATATTTCGCCGACCGTTCGTCAAATCAACGACGAATCCGGTAGACGCGATATCAAAAAACGTTTCCCGTTTTCGCGACAAATATACCGGCCGGTAGTTCGGCGACGAATTTCCGAATATTCGGAACGCGTTGTAAAAGACGTCTCGAATTTACGCACAGGCGTAAACGACGAGCGCTAAAAATGTCGCGTCTTCGTCTTTTCCAACCGCAAAAACGTTTTAGGCCGTCGTCGTTTACGCGTTGCCGCGACTGGAACGTTCGACGATCGCTCACTACGCGTACGGTATATGGAATCGTCGTCGGACATTATTCTCTCCGTATGTAGAAGAGCGATGCGGAAAGTAATACTAATCAGTCCGGGCGTACGTTCAGACAAACGTCGGTTCCCCGATTTCTATCGCCGTTGTGTCCCTTTAAACGGGATCCCTAAATTCCGGCCACACAGACCGTACCGTAATAGGCGTCGATTCCGCGACGTCGTCGTTTTAGTTCCATACGAACGATAGTTTCGCGTTCGTCGCGTGTATTATTTAAAGGGGCGCGTTTGGTCGAATGCCCAGAGTATCGAAAACCCGCGGCGGGTCCGGGCAATTTTCGTGATTCCCTTATGTACTGACGAATGTAATCGAAACGACTCGCGGTTGATTGTTCAGAATTTCATAACACGCGACTGATCCCGGGCAATCGGATAATTGGATTTTCGTATTTTTAACGAGCTAAGGCCGTTTTATTAATCGAACGGCACACATCGTGGCGCACGTCACAGCCGCGTATAAATTATTCTAAAGAGAACGACGGCTGGAATTCGTTAGAGGGTACTGGCGTGTCCAAGGGTCAGTGTGCACGCGCGGGCGTGTAATTATCGTATTTATCATATTCCGTTCACGTGTTCGGAATATTGAAACGAAGAGTTGCGCCCGGACAGAGGTTTGTCTGTCTTGTTTTTTTTTTTTTCGTATTTCTGTACCGCCGTCTCGCGGTATTACAGAAAATATGATCGAAGAACCGCCGACGCGCCTACCTCCGTAATAATGGGTTTCGTTATTTATAACGCAGGGTGGTCTCATTAACATTAACCGCGCCACGTCCCCCCCTCCCACTCCCCCGGAGACTTTAAACGGTACTTTTTCGATTATTATTGTCGATTTTATTTTTTAATTTTTCTTTTATCGGACGTACGAAATTACGTTTTTATTTTTTTTAAAACATACTTTTACAATCCCCGCGTCGCTTCGATAGTTTTCCATCGCCGTTCCAGTCGCAACTAATATAATACGATCCAACAGTCACGCCGCATCGACAACACGCGGAACGGTATTACCTGCTGCTACAATAAAAGCGGAGCGACACGACGATGGTCGCGTTACGTTCCCAAATAATGAACACGGAACATTGTTTTTAGCCACCGCGGGCTAAACACGGTAATAAATATCGTTAGGGAAATAATGATTTCTACGCGGACGCCGCAGTCGGCGGTACGAAAACGTATTTAAAAAGTGATTAAAAAGAGGCGACGGCCGAGAAAATTCGTCGTTCCACGTTCTAGTGCCGGCCGCCGTTGTCGCGTTAGCTACCATATTGAAATAACGCGACGTTAAAAGCGAAAACGAAAAATCGAAATTTTCGTCGTCAAATCGTCTTTTCTTTGCCACGGTCGTGTTCGGATAAAAAAAAAACCAAAGTTTCGTATTGAATAAACGACGGTTTCGTCGGTAACATATCGGAGCTATTTCTAGAACATGATTACTCGTTACCTCGTACGAAAAATCGCGATACTACTGTAGACAAATTAATAACCGATAACTTCTCCGCTGTTACGGACGTCGAAAATGACCGATGGTAAATGTATCGACGACGTTCGGTCGTTTAGGGGATATTTCGTTCACGGGCCAGCCGTCCGTTCGCCCGGACAATTCGTCGCTTACTCATTTTTCACTATTCGACGTTCGGACGCGTCCTGTGCCCTTTCGTAGATATCACAAAGCGAATACGACCGGAACGTACCGCTACGTTGCACGACGTTCTGGGTCCTTTTTACCCCGCGCTCGGTTTGTTTCGTATTTCGTTCCGGCAAAAGTATACGAGCCATCGTCGCGCACGTACCCGCGCGCGTATTTCGGGGCAAACACAACGTTATACGAAAACAAACGTGGTCCGTGAACGTTTCGCTATTCACGGCCCGAGTGCCGTTTGCCCGCCACTCCGACTATAATTATACTACTGCCTGACCACACCCCGCCACACGCACACGTGTCGTCGCATCGCCGTCCGAGTTATACGTTAAGTTTTGTTTCCGAAGTATTTATTTTCCAAACACGTAACACGGTCTGGACGCCTTCAACGATACTGGGACAGGTCAGTAAACGCACGCCGAAATCGACCTTGGTTATACGAAGTGTTTCGGAGCGTCGTAAAATTCTGTAGAATTTTTATTATTTTCTACGATACGACCGATCGTCTAATTCTACGAGACGGTATCGCGCGATTTAACGCCACCGGGTATTCCGCGTAAACAATTTTACGACGAACTTTCTAAACTGAAATTTAAGATGAAGAAGAAAAAACGGTATTCGCATAATTTAACGAAAACGACGTAGGCTCGTTTATTTCTCCGACCGGGTCGGTGACTTCGAAACATCCGACGCGCGGCTTGAGAGTCGCGCCACATAACTAACTATTCGTGCCGCCACACATTTGTCCCTCGCTCGTTCATTTCGAACGCGCGACGAACGGATTACCGAATCTCACCGGGCCGTCGACGGGCGAACGACGACGTGATAGTAATGTTCTTCGAGAATTTCGTTTCGAAAATTATTCGGCCGTTTTCTGAAAAGTCGTTCGCGCGTCCCCGACCCTGAACGAGTCCAGCGAGTCCGAGAACGCGGTCGAGATTTTCTCGATTTTGTTTTCCGGTTAACTCGGATAATTCCACCGCCGTTGTCTACTCGAACGTTCTCGCGTTCAGCCCGGTTATACAGCGGCACCGCGCGTTTTCGAATTTCTTAATTGTCCTCGTCCGAACGCCGCGTGTTACGATCGAATCGTCCCCCAATCGGACGTCCCGTAGACGACGCGAAAAATATACCCTCAAACTGCCGTCGAACCGAACGCGTGTGGTCGCTACGCCGGAGATGCGTCCGCGGTCCACACCCGCGCTAGGTCGGTGGACCGCCGCGGTATTCGTTTTCGGAACTTTCGCGCCCGTCGGTTAATTAATATCGTTTAGCTTATTGTTTCGGGAAACGTCGTTGGTCATCGTTTATATAATAACGACCTTCCCGTCACTCCGATGGATCGATATTAGGCGATGTTGTAAACACGTCCGTACCCGAGTATATGTGTGTTGTGTGTGCATATATAGAATAGGTACTAGCGGGCGCTAGAATCGAATCGCTTTTGGTCAATATTGGTGTATAACTCGTGCGTCGAAACCGCGACGATCGTTTAACATTTACGAGATCCGATCGACAACACCCCTTTTTGGGTACGTTCATTATTTACGAAACGATTACGGCCAACTCGTTTCGCGTTATATCCTTCGGCCGTCCAACGTACGTGTACGCTTCTCTCAGACGGCGTGTTCCCCGTTGACGTCTACCGGAATAGCGCGGCGCCCTTCCGACGATTTTCGTTTGATCTCCTCGACCGTGTCACATATCCGTCCTTCGACACAGACCATCAAACGAAAGGACCGCCGCCATACCGTTTATTATTAGGCGAAGCTAGCGAATTATCGCAAGGACCGAATACGCACCGTGGTCGTAGTAGCGCGACGCCCGTTGACCACTGCTTCGGATCGTTCTTCAAACGTTATCGCGGCAATCGTATCTGGAAACTTCCAAATAATAGTGGCGATCGATTGTTCGACATCGCGGACGAACAACTTGGAATCGACGGAAAACGGCAAATATTCTCGATAGGCGCCGATGGTGGTGTAGAACGACAGTCATTTTGGACTGATTCGTCTCGGCCTTTCGTGAACGGTTTAAACCATACGTTCCCGGACCACTTATAACTTCGTACCCGTAAATGTGCTTTGAAACGTTCGAACGTTGTCTGCGAACGATTGCCCGAACTTCGCGTAAAACTGAAAGGTTATCACGCGGTCGGACCAATGGAACTAATAATAATCGTAAATTCGAAAACAATTCAAATAGTTATTAATTGAAACGAATACGGGAGAATTTTACGAAAACAAAAAAACCGAGTTTACGACGTTGGCGACACGCGCGAAAAAAAAGCGATTGACGACGAGTTTACTTCCAGATGAAAACTACCTACCGACCGCGTAGTTGAAACAGTTTTGGAACTTTTTGAACGCTTTTAAATATAAACGAGTGTCCCGAATATATTTGAGAAACGCGAAAACGGCGATTTGTCGGTCCGTTGTTTAAAATCGTCTTCGGCGTATAATATAGCCATTGATCGTTAACTACACGGCTAACCGTAAACTCGTCGAGGCCACGAGCTATGTATTATTCGTTTTTTCTTAATCTCCACGATTAAGAGAACGACCTAAAAGTTCCACGATTCTTCCGTAAGCCGAAATTAATCGAGTTGGTATGTATTATTATCGAAATATACGCACGCGCGTATTAAATCGTGAATAACGTTTTCGCGTTTTCCGACGAACGATTTCAGTAACGAAAGCTGTACGGAACCGGCGGTACTGGCGACGAAACGTATCAAATACGTCTCAAGGGACCAACGCGTTGATAAACACCAGCTCTGCGCACGCCCCTCTCTCCCCCCCCCAGTGCCGGCGACGGAGCACGTAATCGTTTTTAACGAACGATAAGTGATATTTCATTCCGTCGGTACCGTATGTATTAGGCGATCATAGAGCGGCGCGCGGCCGGTTTCATTCGCGGTTAGGTCCTCGGGCCGATATAACGAGCCGCCGGATAAATGTATTTTTAAAATACCCGACGACGACGCGACGCGCGTAGGCGACTCCCGAAGGTTAACGGCGCGTTTCGACGGGCTCGACCGTCGTTATTCGCGATTCGTCACGCGGGCGATATACTACCGTACCGGAAGTGCCCGAATTCCACGGCTTGTCCGCGATCCGGACAAACACGGTCACCGGATCTCGGTATTTGGGCGCGAACCTGCTCGGCGTTGTATGTTCGGTTTCGGGACGAGTCGTACGTGTCCCAACGGTTTTCGCGAATTTCCGTTTCGAAATACGGCAAAACCTCTATTAGTCGAAAAACCTCCGAAACTCGAAAAAAACGTTACGTTCCCCCGCATTCAAGCCCCGTAAATATCCGTTACACGACGAAATAGCAAACCCTCGATTTGGCGGAATAACCGGTCCCGGTACAAGCCATTTTGGTACATATTTTCCCCCTATAACTCGAATAAAAATATATCGGATATCTGTATGCCGAACATGGGGACGTTCTATTTTACGACCTTTATGGTTTTATAATCGTTTAATACCCGCGTGTATTTTTATTTCAAGGATATTTCCAAATAACGTCGATTTATAATAAATACGTTCGTTAGCCGTGTGACGTGAATTTTTATTTTTATTTCGCCGCCGTAACACGCAATTTGTTAGAATGAATCTTACCTCGACAAGTCAAATCAGCCAATGCCGAAACCCTCCGTAAACCGAAAGCTCTATAACGAGACGTTTTTGGCGTCTCCTTTGAATGTTCGTTCTATAGACGTTCCACCGTAACTATACGTTTTTTACTAGCGGCACATTTATTACCGTTGTCAATAATATATTTCGAGTAACGCGTAGTAATCGCTTCGTGACGACGACAACAACGGACGTAATATAACCGTGCATCCGTCGTCGGTGTTCTACGTTGGCGACAATTTCGACGCGAAAATATTTTTACGGAGTTCGCCGCGCCGCGTCGCGAAATCGCCGGAGGGAATGCCCGTCGTCCAGCTACGCGAAATTATTGTTCCGAAACCGTTTACAATATCCGTTGGCCTATGTGTGTGTGCGCGTCAATTTGACGTTCGAAGACGGACCTACGAATTAGGCAACGAACTGGCGAGTGTTAATGGACCGCGAAAGTCGACGACACTTAACCTAACCGTGACGTTCGCGCGCTAGTAGGGCGGATCGATTCATTCCACCGATTGCGTACGCCCGAAATCGCCGGACTGTCCGAGCCGGAGAGGTGCGCCGGTTTGGTCATCACGCATATACGTCGACGTTAGATATGTCGCGGTTGAAACGTTTAAATACGATTTGGACCGAACGAATCGTCGGGAACGTTTAAACGGTTCGGACGTGGTCGCGTGTACGTACCCGCCTCGATTTGTTAATAACAATAACGCGGCAGCGCGTAATTAATGATGTTCGTCCGCTATTGTCGATTCGCTCGGCCAACTCGGAAACCGTTACTCGTCAACGCATACGCGGAGATGGCCGCCCGTTTTCGGCGAGCGCGATAAACGTTCGTGGTTTTGCCGGTCGCGTCTTCTACGCGGTCGCTCCGAACTGGACGGCCGGCGTAATGGCGACGAGCCCGTGTCCACGACTCGCGCTTTCCCGGTGTTCGCGGTATGAAGTTAGAAGGAACGTCGCGACAGTTAACTAGTTAACAATGGTCATTTTCGGGAACGTGATCGTACCTTTTTGGTGAAAACGTTGATCGCGGTAGGCAGAGACGACGGCGGTACGTTCGTGAATATTCGTAGACGACGATTAAAACGATAACCCGTTGAAAGGTGCGTGTGGTACGTACGGGTACGCGGTTGAAATTGGCGTTACGTCGAGCGCGTGTGTGGCCGGGAAACGACGAATGGCAACGAAAACGCGACGGGAACGTTGACGGTAAAACGAACGAAACAGGTGTCCGATTTGCCGGAAAAAAAGCCCCCCCCCCAAAAAAAAAAATATAATCACACCCACGAGTTCGTAATTCGCCCTCGGGACATTCGTCGACGTAGCCGTTGTACCGAAAAAATTGGTACACCCGCGGAGAAGAAACGGTTTCTGTCGCCGGGCCGCTACGTGTCGGGACGCGCGGTTCGCGTAATACGCCGCGGTCGTATTTGCCGTCGTCTTCCGGTTTTCGCGAAACTGGTTTGCCGAGTGCACGCGCCGCGTTTTCCACGTCCGTGTAACGGTTTCGTGTGGCTCCCGCCGGTGCACCACACCTCTCGTGCACGAACGGCCCGAAGTGTTTACGTCCGTCCGTCTCTAGTCCGCGACCTTATAGCCGCGCGCGCCGTCGTAATACGACTATTACCGTCGTCGACCGTGCCGGCACCCGCGAGCCGTATCGCGCAAGGTCGCCGGGAACGGCCGTTACGCGCGGACGTCAGACACATGTCGCGCCGATTCTCCCGTGGACGAGAGACGTTAGTAAATAGACAATTCGGCGATCGTTCGGGTTTACAAGTTTACAAGACACCGTAACGCTGTTGGGCGCCCGTCACGCGCGCGCGCACAACCGAACGAGGCCCGTCCCGGTCGCCGTAATCGCCGTAAACCGACAACGATCAGCCGATATCCGGCGGGTCGGACGGTCACACGGGTTGGCGGTCGACTCGGTTAGGTTTGAACGCGTCGTAATTGCCGGCGAATAGGGACACGGAGTTTCGTAATCGTTCGGTCTGTTCCGTATCCTATTTGTAGCGTGCCGATCGCCACGACGTACGCGTCGTAGAATTTCGGCGTTTACACGTTCGATTTCCGAACATATTCGTGCGCGCACGCACGCGGATGATCGACGTAACGATTATTCGTTCGACGCGACGTCGTACCGTAGCGCGAGAAATCGATCGTGATAAAAAAAACGAAAAACACTAATCGGTAAAATCCGTGAGATTACGTTTTAGTCGCGTCTATTCGAACGACGGAAGAAAACGCCCGTTCCGCCCATAGCGAAGCCCGATCAGGTCCGACACCTGCGCTATTCAAATTCCCGGCACCGATATATTTCCGCCTATTTTTCGGTCCGTCCGTCGTTAGCCCGTCGGTACGTACGTACATACAAACGAATTTCGTCTCGAAACGTCTAGTCTCGTAGTCCGCGTACCCTTCGAACGTTTATTTGTCTAAAGAAATTGATCGACCGACCGTCGGAGACATACTCGAAGCTATGGGTGGGGGTCGTTTTACGCGGTGTATCATTTTTGTTTCAATCCAATCGTAGAGTTTGTTTTTTTTTTTAAAATTTCGATTAACGAAATGTTCCCCTATTTTTTCGATACATCTACGGCGATAAATGCGTTCGAACCATTTCGTTGAATGGATATAGAAGGGTCGGAAGTGATCAAAAAGCGGATATGTATATTCGAACGTTTTCCCAGATATTTGTCGATTTTCGACAAATTTATGTAAATTATATTTAATATTATTTGAATAATAATTATAATTTTTATAAAATTAAAATTTAATTATTTTTAATATATATATATATTATATTTGTAAAAGATAAAGTACAACGATTTCGGAATTATCTCGGGAACGTTGTCCCGAATATATTGTTTTCCGACGACGTAATTTTTCGTCCCGATCGAATTCCAAATGATAAAAACTATGCGAAATAATCGTTTCGAAAATCACGTTTTCGGATTACGACTATAATAATCGGCCGAAGAATCGCGTAAAATGTGTATTTCGTACGTCATTATCCGACTAAACGCGTCCTTAAACGGACACTGTATAGAATAATTCCTCGATCTACTCGATCAAACCACGGCGTCGTTTCTCCTTTAATACGATTATGTGGCGTGTTATAATATTAGTCCAGGCGACTGTAACGTTGCGGAAACGCCGCCTAACGATTATTGGCGGGTATCGGTCGGATTTCGAGTATTAATATTTTCGGCCAAGTGCGTAGCGGAACGAAACGTACAGCGGTCGTTGAACGTTATTACGTTTCCGGAAAACACGTCGCGATTGCGCTATCGGTACGTAAATATAAGCGCGCGATTATTTTCAAAAAACGACGACGAATCCGGGAACACGCGTGTTCGTCGACTACTTAATGAAAACAACCGAAACGCAATACCGAACAACCGGCGGATTACCATATTATCTTAGCGGCGGGCGGAATCGACGTCGAGAGCTCCGTCTTTCTCGGCACCGTATTATCGTCGAGTATCGAATACGTTGTTTGTTATTCGTCAGTATTTACCGCGGACACCGGAGCGACATAGCTCTCCTTTATTGATTTAAAACGCAATTATCGACGGCGTCGTAATCGGGGCGCCCGCCCGTACACGTACGCACAC
>JAIPRN010001723.1:0-40310 GCA_025469175.1 Geopemphigus sp. TES_GeoC_2020
GAATCAAAACGGGACCGAAGACCGGACCAATAAGGAAATCGGTTTTATACCTGGACCGGACCGAGTTGAAATTAAATAACATTATTTTTTTGTCGACCAAACCGAACTGTAACACTAAAAATTTCGATTGAGACTAGACCGAATTCATATTTAATTGTATTGAACTGGACTGAACCTAACCGTCACTTAATTTTATTTCATACGACTGCACCAATTCGGACCGGACTGATATAAACCGGACCATGCAGAGCACTACCGGTCGGCCAACCGAACGGGCGGCGGCGCATTCGCGTAACGACCAAATGGAATCGAAACGGTGAAAAGCCGTCGACGCCGTTCGCGCCCGACGACATTACGCGCGGCGCGCACGCCCCGGTGTATATATATATGTATAATATACGGTCGATCCATCATACACGCAAAGGCGTGTAGGCCTGGAATAGTGAACGGCTTAGCCGTCCCGAGCCAAAGCGAAGCGGTCGATTTCGGTTTCCGGGACGGCGAACGGGACAAACGCTGTGTCCGGGGGAACGTGATGTCGTCCGGTGTACGACGCGACGACGAATAACGCGTCCGACAATCGTGACGTCCGTAAAACGCTCGGCAACGGGTCAAACGTCCGATTAATGCCCCCCGCGAAAAACGTCGAAACGTTCGCGCTTAAACCGGTTGTGGTCGCCGTGTTCGTCGCGTACAATACCGACGGGCGAGTTCGTGTAAACGTCCCACCGCGGCGCCCGTCCACCGACAACGGGCCAGACCGGGCAAACGGGACCGACGGTCGAATATATATCGCGCGTCGTCGTTTCGCCCGGGCGACGTAATATTATTCCTATGGCGCCCCGTTTTTTCGACGCCTCGTCGCGTGTCGCTATTCGTTTTACGGGACGTGACCGCCGGCCGGCACGCGGTGCGCCCCGGAAACGGCGGTGTCGTTGAACCGTACGCGCCGTAAACGAAAACCGCCGGACTTTACCGTTTCCTCGGTCGGTTCACCACGCGCTGTTATTAAATTCGACCACCGTGGGTCGTTCCCGGCGTTCGGTTTTCCCGTGTTGTCCACGGATCTCGCGTAAGCGGCAACGCGTGCTCTCCCTAACGAAACCCAATCCGTCCGGTACCACGGTTACGTTCATCTAACGGTAATTCGCGCGAACGGGACGTGACCGTTCCAATTTGGACCAAGACGGTACGAAGAAGGTGTTTCGGATGTCGGGCCGACCGTTCGTCGACGAACGGGCCCAGGGCGGTGTACGTGCGCTCTGAAAACCTTTTGTAGTAGTGGCCGTTTTCGCGAAAACCGTTATTATTGCCGAACGGTTTTTACAAACTCTCGGATTTTCGCGCCGTTATTGTTTACGCGACGAAACGATCGTATTTATTTAATTAAATTCGGACGCGGAGGCGATAGCGGCCGCGTAAAAACGCTTAAGCCGTCGTCCTCCGCGGCCGTTAAACAACGCACTCGCAATAACCGAAACTTTCGATCCGTATTTAATATCGACACGAACCGCGACGGGTGGTTTGGTGGTAGGGTGGGTGGAGGGACGCGTTCCGCGGGGATTTACGTTTTGAAAACAATCGGTACTATTTCCTCGGGCACGACGGCCGTACACTATTTGTCTCCCCTCAACCATCGCCCTCTACATTTTCGAACGCGCGTTTTCTTTACGCACAAACGACGTTTGGTGGACGCCGCGACCGAAATGATCTCGGAAAACCCGAACGACGGTCGTTTCGTTGGTTGCGACGCGTTTTTCTCATCCCTCCCCTCCTCTCCCCCCCACGTCACCGTCAATGGAACGACGTCGATCAACGCGAACTTAAACCCTGGCCGGTTTCTTCAGCGGCGCGGCATATCGGCCAATCGTCGTCACGAGCATTTACGATTCCGCGTCGCGGCGTGCATTCACCGCGTACCGTTTGTATCGATTTCCGGTGACCGATCGTCGTGGCCGTCCTGCGAAACCATCGCCGCGTACGGTAAAAAGAGCGGACTAATTAATACGCTACGGTTCGCTACGGGTGGCGGCCAACTGTTAGGGGAAAATTGGACTTGACGCGCGGAGAGTACTTCACGGCGGTTGTCCAAACAAAACCGTTGTACAGTAAACGTTTACGGGCTATAAACGTTTTCGTATACGACACATACGTAGCGGTCGAAAACTATTTATAAATACTCCGTCGGCGTTTTCGTAAAACGCGAACACCCTCGAAAATCGAATAACCTAATACGTACAATTATTTCGCTTCAGACTGTTGTCTTTGGACGTACTGTGCGAATATACGCGAAAAAACGCTAACCATTCTGTATATATATATAGTAGGCTTTGAAAACGTTCGGTTTCGTCGCGCGGTTGGCTAAGGAATTTCAGTCGAAACGTTATTTCGTACACTTGTCCGTCCTACTGTAGTAAAAGTTGTTGCCTGAGTGCCACCACACACGATGGTCCGAAACAGTTCGAGCGTGTTCAACGTAAATTCCTACGGTTACGAATTTCTCGTGACACACCGGTCGCTACTTGTCACGGCCGATCTAGCCGAGCGTATACACGACGCGGGCGTCACGTTCTTTTACAGGGCTATCGAATAATAACGTCGATTCTCCCGTCCGAATTTCGTTACGTTGTTTCAAGGGACCGCCGTCGCGTCGCTCTCCGTTCTTATTTCTACGTCCCGTATTCTGCCATCAATTATTTGACCGACGGGCCTTTAAGGAGATTACTACCGATCGTTTTCGCGTTTTAATTACGTAATTACTCGGGCATGGCGGCGTTCGAGTTATAAATTGTAAATCGTTTTAACCTAATCACCAAACCACACTTACCTTACACTCCGAGAGGATAGGCCGTAGCTCTTGGCACTCGTGTCGCTAACGACTGGAGAAATTCAGGTATCATCCCCCCCCCAGTTGCGCTAATCTACGCAATCGATTGTTTTACGTACTTATGTAACGTTTCCCGTTAAACGAAACAAACAAATATATATATACGTAGATAAAGACGAAAATTTGGTATTTTCGAACGGAAACTAGGAACGGGTATAACCATTACGGACGTAAAGTAAGTACCTATTCAAGGGAAATACTCGCCGGTAAACGCTACTTAACGGAATCGTGGTTCGTTATCGGAGGGGCATTCGCTTTTCGCGTACTAATTCCAACGGCGATCGAACGACGGTAATACGTAGCGCCCGGGTCCCGATTTCTATCGTAAATTACCCCGTTTTTAACGGTCGTCAAAAACCGTGGTAGGTACACGAGTAAATACCGTTTTCGAAAATGATTACGCCGAATTGGCCGCGGCAATAATCGGTAACGGCCGTGTTCCGATTGGTCGAGGTAATAATACGAAAATTGCCGGAGGGGGGCGGGCGTACCCTCCTCCACGCAAATTCGTTAAATTCGTAACGATAATTTTACAACTTTGTCCGAATCGAGTTTATCGGCGTTTCGCGAAAGTCGTAAAATATTTACGAAATAATATTATTCCGTTTAATCGAATCAGCGACCTTAACGTGTGTACGTGTGTGTGTGTGTGTATGGTATATAGATATATACGCCGTTTGAGTTTTTCGTATTGAAACGCCGATAGGTTTCGTGCTACTTAAATTAGGTTTCGTCCGTTTTGACTTTTAGCGACGCTTTTTTGCGGCGAAACGCCAAGTTTCTACGAAAGAGTCCGTGTAATTAACCTTCGCTGTGTATACTAAAAGGAAATTAACGCGGTTTACAAAACGTATACACGGATGTTTGCGTTTATAACGCACATTACCGAAATTCAATAACCGAGAACGAAGTTTTCGTACGGAACGCCGAAATAATAGGTTTATTATTCTCCTTACTTACGGCTTGGTCGCTTTATACGGGCGGCCCGGTGCCGCTATTCTCGCGACGTTACGGCCCGATGATTGTCGTCTAAACGTTTCGGACGAATCCGGCGTTCGTTTTTTCGTTTTGTGGACCGTTCGCGGCGCTCGGTTCGATCGTTTTTAACGATTTCCGTTGGACGCCGGGCCGCGGTATAAAACGCTCGAACGTAATACGACGCGGCGATCTCGATACGGCGGACCGTATAAACGACGCGTCTCTATTTTCGTGGTTGTTGTACGCGACCAGCCCGAAATCAAACGAAATCGACGGGATTCGTTTCGACCGTAGCCATTTACGCGTCGGAACCAAAACGAATTTCGCCGGTCTTCTCTTCGGTCCACCGAAAACGGTAAAACGACCGGGAAAAGCCTTTTGGCCCGAATCGTTCGATCCGCTTTTCGAGAATAGAAAAGGGAAACGCCCGAAACGACGTATTACGTACGCGCGTAATATCCGAAATCGTTAACGAGAGGACGTAATCGAGGCCCGACGCGTTCGTTGGTATTCGCGCGCGCCGTGGTTGATTTGTCGAGAAACGCCGGCCGTTTAATACATTCGACGTTTAACCGTACGAATCTCGTAGAGTGCGGTTACGTGTTTGCGAACGATTTCGTCGTCGATAAATTTAATCACTTACATTATAACGAATTCTAATCACTAATGGATATTGTCCTTTTAGCCCCGTCCGTGTATATATATATGTATGTATGTGCGTGTAGGTTATTTGGAACATATTCAACCGTACGTACGTACTTAGGAGGTTAATCGTTTCGTGTATCGCGTTAATCGGATATATAACACGCGGTTCCCGGGGCAGGGGAGGAGGCAACTACTACTTTACTTAAAAGCCGGCCGAAATTTCGATAACTGCTACGATAATTCGGTTGGCCGCAGAACGTTCCGTTGAACAGTAGACGATCGGCGGCGGCCCGGTCGATTGTTAATTAAACGTTTTTCGCCAATTCGACGGCGTAGGCGTCGTCCGGAACCGACTAAACGCGCGGGAACAACCGCCTCGGTTAGGAACGTTTTCCAACGCGTTCCGATAGACCCAAATTCGGAAAACCTCCCCTCCCGGGTAACGCGGTTTCGTTCGGCGTACGTCCGTCGCGTCGATCCAACGATTGATCGGTCAACCATTCGATGGATCGATCGAACGAAAAACGGTAAACCGTTACGGATAACGCGGGAAATCAATAAAACTTAACCTAACGACCGGGATTTTGGAAAACCGACGTGGACACGATCCCGGGGTTACGTCCGCGTCGTGATATGGACGCGCGCGTTCCCTTTAAATCGGACCGCGGCACGCGACTATCGCGCGGCCGCGAGTCGGCGGGCTATTATTTTAGGCTGTTATATGTTCGGGCTCGGGGAGGGGGGCGTTAATCGACGGCCATCCCGTCGTTTAATCCGTCGCGTCCGTCACGTCGATTTTCAACACAAAGCCGGCCACGAAAGTACCCGAAAGTCTTTTCGAATCGCTCGCGTAATTTCGTACACGTCTGCCCGTGTTTGGGAGCGAGCGCCAGTTTGTTGCGCGCGGCTAAGTGGCGTCCGGGTTAACACCGTCGTGCGAACATCGCCGGTCCGGCGATTGATTCGCGGATTTCGTATTTGGGGGCGTCATTTTAATTATAAACTTTTCGGCGACGACGTAGACGTTCGGCATTTTCGGTCACGCGCCACTTCCAAGAAACTTCCGTCGGAAGTTGTGTCCGTTGATTTTTATTTTCGAAAAGTTTCGGCGGCCGACGTATCGCTTGTCCGCGTGAAATTATTCGCCCATCGACGGTAATTGGTCACGGGGTCAATAATAAAAAAAAAAAAATAAAAAAAATAACGCGCTCGTTTCCATTTTCGATTCGTTCGTATCGATAGTTCTATTTTTATTATTCGCGTTTACGTTTACGAAACGTCACGTGCTCAGCGACTGGTCGGCGCCCGGGTTACGGACCCGAACCGTTTTGTTTTTGGGGTTGCGGGCGGAGGGGGAGGGCCGCCCGAAAAAAAGTTTCGAAACACTCGCGATTGCGCGAAGTCTCGCAAGCGTACGAACGCCTCAGTGTGTCAGTTTTCTTGTCCGACGAAAATCGACCGTAAACATTATACGCGCGAATCGTAGGTCGACGAGTGTTTTCTTCGTCGACACTTATCGTTGGTCGGCCCCAAAAATTGCGCCGTTGGTCAATCGATCGCGCGGCGTCCAATCGAAAAGGAATAATAAATGAAAATTACGTCGCCCGCCGAAAATTCGTCCGCGAAACGGCCTAAATTACGAACCGTAACGCGACGATATTGCCGTTCGGTTATACGATATTACCGTAATTCGCCGCTCTTAACCTTTCCAAAGTGCACGCTGTACAATATATCCCGGCGCGCTAACGAGGTCGTTATCTACGGTCGCGTAATTTGCTACTTGGCCCGGGCGCGGAAAATATAATTTTCGCCAGATCCGCGGGAGCTACGTCTCCCTCGTTCGCTTACGAGCGCATTACGACGAGTCGTTCGGTATATCCGTCGTTATTAAAAAATCGAAACGATTTTCACAAATCGAACCAGAGAATTAAACGTCGCATTCACCAAATTCTCTGTACGACTCTCTACGTCGAATTTTTTAGGACGTTTATCGTTTTTTAAAGAAAACACCGATAATTCCGATCTCGTTACCAAGTCACCCGTACGTTTCGAACATATTAAGAGATATCACCTCTCCGTGTGTGGTCGTACTTGACTAAAACGCGAGCTCGAATCGTTCGGCAAGCGTAATTATATCGCGTACGTCGCAGGCACGATGGGATTTTAGACGATAACGGGACACGCGCCAAAGCCAAAACGTCCGCGGGGCGCGTTTGTCGATTAATTTTTCAGTGCCAGCCCGGTTCACTTTCTACGCGTTATTATTGTTAAACTCGAGTCAAATCTATACGGGATTTCGCGTCCGGGATGGGCGCAATTTTTCGACAGAACGAAAACGGACGAGTAGCGCCGGCAACGCGATAAAAATCGATTACGGGCGAATATCGGTGGACAAAATACATAAATAGCGGCGCGTCGGCTAATCGAAAATACGTTTCGAAAACCTGCCTACCTGTTTCGTAGTCGCCGGAATTATTAAGTTTTTCGGCGCCGTGACCGCTCGAACGATTTCGATTAACGGGCAAAAAAACGGCGGTGTTTACCGACGAACCGGGTGGCGGACGGCGGCGCAACGATTCGCTGGCGGAGGTGTCTCGAGGCGGGACACAAACGAAACACCGGCCCCGTCGCCCTTGGGGTTTATTTTCGCCGGAGCGGCGTGTTCGGTACCACTAGCGACGGGACCGTTACGTATATGGCGGTCGTATCACGCGCCACGGTCGACCGGTCGAACGACCTTAGGCGAATACCGTCGCCGGATACTTAGGACCGTGGCCGGAATACGCGGTCGGGCTACGGTCACCGTTCGCGGTAACGGGCGCGCGCCACGTCGGGACCATGCGTTTGACGTCCCTTCTACGTTTCGTACGCGAAATCGGCGGCCGGCGTCGCCCGGCGCACTATGTCCGTTTTTCCCGCGGCGTATCCGTCCGTCCGTTCCCCGTCAGCTGTGACCGTTTCGGTACGCGTCCGACCGTGTCGCGGCGCGTTTTCGCCGGCAAGTACAGTGCCCTCCATTTCGTCCGTCGTCGATCAACGCGCGATATCTTCGAGTCCGCGCGACGGTTACCTAAATGGTCCGCTACGTAAACAACGATCGGTGACGGTACGTTACCGAGTACGCGGGCTTAGTATTTGTTTACGCCCGTTGACGTTTCACCAGCCCGACCACGACGGTTACGCTAAACGCGGTTACGAATTCGCCGACACACACACACACACACACACGCCGTCTAAATACGCACGGAGGAAGGTTAACGAAATTAGTTGTCGATTAATATCGCCAGATATCGGTTAATATTCGCCCGAGTTTTAGCTCGAACCGCAACCGTCAAGGTTACGTTAACCTAACCTAGTTTGGAAGTGGTCGGGCGCATACGCGACGTCGGTTCGCGTTACGAACGGCCCGACACATTGTCGCGTCACAGCAGAATTTCGATCGGTTTTCATTTCGACGCGGGAGATGTGTTTTACGGGCCACACTAGTCGTTTCATTCGGATCGATTTCGCAATAACGCCCGCGACGCCGTTACACGTTCGTCCGCGATTTTACGGGCGTTACGAGCGGCTTCCGAAACCGGAGCCCGAACACGATCCGTCAAAAAGGTCCGTACACTTTTCGCGATAAAAGAGAAAAGAAACACGAAAAATATTCGTCGGAATCCAAGAAGCGAGACGAGAAAGTTTTCCCTCCGAGTTTTTCTACCGAAAACCGCCGCGGCTCGACTTTTTTCACGACTTTTCCCGCTCGTACGATTTTCGCAGTCATATATATATAGATAGAACGGTAGCCCCGTGTTATATTCGTTACCTAGAATCGCGCACCGATAGTCGCGTTTTTCTTCCGGAAACTTGTACGATCCTCGGAAGTTTTCGCGCTCGGTAAACTTACCGGGGAGGGACGCGCATAATTACCAACGTACACGAAACACAACGAAACTTACGTGGCCCGTTTCCGAATTATCGTTATCGCGTATTACGACGTTTGGCGTCTACTCGGTATCCGCCTAACCAATCTAAACACACTAAAATACGCGTTTTTCGCGTAAGAAATTCGCGATCGTTTTCGACGTTAAATTCGTTGGATCGGAAAGCCGTTATTCGCAATCGATCGGATCGGCGATCATAATAATAATAATAATCGTTCACGATCGCGACGTTCTATTTACGCGCGCGTACCCGACGCCGGAAATTAATTTCGTAAATAAATTACGTTAAAGCCGCGAACTTTATTGTTCGTAAAAATATCGTCACCCGCCTATTGTGTCTAAAATCGTGTTTCCTTTGTTCGGCGGTCGAGTCGAAAATTCAATATGTAGACACCTCTAGTGGCGGTTCGTTTTCGCCTTACTTTCAATTTCTAATAAAATATTACGGGCTAAAAAGTGGGGGTTTTTTTTTTTGGTCTATTACCGACGTTTTAGGGGGCCTCCATTTTTTTCCCGGCCGTCGCCCGCGACGCGTATTCCAAAAGTAAATTTACGCAATACGTACGTTTCTCTCCACACGGAATTGTCGTACCAAAACTAACGGTCTTTTATCGGAAATAAAACCGTCGGTAATTCGGTAACTAACTTTCCGCCATTTACACTTTTGATGTTCCGAATTTCGACGATTCCTCACTGCCACGGAAATGCAGTTACGTTTGTATTTCTTTGTTTCGTTCAACCTAACCGACGGAATAATAGCGATATATTTAACGCCGTCGACGTTTAAACCTAACCAGCGACCATCATTTGCGGAACACGCGCCAAACCTAACACACAAAAAACGCGATCGTTCAACGAAATACTCGCGGTACCCGAACGGACTTTGGATTTGTGTCCGACGACGTGACGCGTTCGGGTTCGTACCGCGTAACATAACCTAACCGTATCCGGCTGGCGTAATAAATAACCGGAACGGGCCTAAAATCCCCGGGAGAATATTATAGCGTTCAATAAATCGGCCACTTAAAGGCGAAGGCGATATTTTTGATCGAACGCGTCCGGAACGACGGGCCTCTTCGTGGCGCGTACACGCTTTTAAAACCTGTAGCGGCGTGGAAAACGTTCGAGAACAACGCGTATGGCGTATCATCTTCCGAGTCCGTTCGACGGTACGGACCCGAGCGAGATCGTGGTTCGTTAATCGGCCGTAATTAACCTCGGCGATTGCGACGGTCTCTCTTATTTCACGCCCACGGTAGTCAGGTCCGTTGTCGCCCGTGCCGCCCGTGGCCGTCGTCCACGGGCGCGCAGCGCACAGAAAGTGAGCGGCAAGTATGGAACAAGATGGAATAGGGGTGGCCGGGGGTTGTTTAGTGGAGGTCGACCGCGTGAGAAAGCAAGTAAATAGGAGGGGAGTGAGTTGGGGGAGCGCGAGGAGAGAGGGAGCGACGAGGGACCGTGAATGGGCGAGACGGGACGATAAAAGAGAGAAAAAAAGAAAAAAAAAATAACGCTTACGTATATGTCGTATACATATTTCCCACACGGATGACCCATTTGGCCCGCGCGTTGCGCGCGCACGTCAGAGCCGGGCAATTTTAAGGGATGTCGCGTACGAATAGGGTGTATGTATGCGTGCGTGCGTGCGTGCGTTCGTGCGTGCGTGCGTACGTGCGTGCGCGCGCGCGCGCGCGACCGTGTGTATGTGGGCGTGTGGACTGGCGGCCTGCCGGCAGGCAACGCGGGACGCCGCCGCGCGCCAGAGTGGTGTGTAGTCCCTTCAGTCCGACACATCGAAAACGCGCCGGCAGACGCGCGATGCCGACTACTGCGAGCGCTCCGGAGGACATCTGTTGAAGGAACCATCGTCGCGTGTTATTATCGTTTTATTCATTCGTCCCGAACTCTCCCGGAACACCCGTCCGCGAGTTTCGATCGTTTCGGTACACAACCGCCGCGAATTCGTGTCTCCGTTCTCGCGCGTCCCACGACATCCGTCGTAGCCCTCGGTCCATAGTCGTCCCGTACAAAAACACGCGTGTTCGCGTTCGTCGAGTCGCCGCTATCATCCCGAGTCCGTATCGCCGCGCAATTATTAGTAGCCCTCCGATCAGTGGTGGTGGTGGTGGTGGTGGTGGTGGTGGTGGTGGTGACGGGCGCGCGTCGTTCGCGACGGCGTAATACGAAAGAAATCGGCTCAGCCGACTATCGTCGCGAAACTCTGTACACGCGCGACGTCGACGGGCGGCGGCAGTCGTCCGTTCCCCGGGGCCCCGCGTCATCGTCGTGCGCCACGACAAGTCCCCGGAGACACACACACACACACCGTCGCGTCCTCGTCCGCCACACTCGACGATCGTTCCTGTCCGTGTCCGGCGATCGTTGTCCCGTTCGCATTCCGTGGACCGAAAATGCTGCTGCTGAGACGGCGGCTCCGGCTGGGCGGCGGACTGTTGGCGCTGGGCGTCGTCGCGTTGTTCGCCGTCCGTCCACCGCCGGTTCGCGGCGACAGAGGCGGTTCGCAACATAACCTGGAGAGTCACCAGTACAAGGACTCGAGAAAGTGTCTGCTGACGGCTGTCGCGGCGCTGGGCTGCGCGGGCAAACGGACCTCGTCGCCGATCGTCGTCAAACGTCACGCGGACAAACGTCAGCACGGCGGTGGCGGAGGTGGCGGTAAAAGCGGTGGCGGTGGCGGAGACAACGATTTGGATCGGAACAACAATTTCGATTACAATTACTACGACGGCGGTGGCGGCGGAACCGGTGGCGGCAGGTACGGCGTGGACGACGGACAAGACGGCGGCGGCGGCGGCGGGGCTGCGGCTGAAAACGGCGAGGAGTACTTCGACCAGCCGCTGATCACCGACCCCAGGGACCGGATGTTGCCGGTCATCTACAACCCGCGGCCCATGTACGCGCCACCTCCGCCACTTCCGCTGCCGCACCATCAGCAGCAACAGCAACACCCGTCCCCGCCGTACAACAGGTACGACGAGGACGCCCCACATTCTCGGCTCAGCCAGTTCGAGGTGCCCATCATCGGTGAGTGTGTTGTATACGCGCGTAACGTCCCCACACGTTAACCCTCGCCGGGGTATTTTTTTCCACGGGTAGTCTCTTCTTTCTCCCCTCATTCCGTATCATTTTCGCCGGACAGTTTGCAACGGCATTCGCGTGTTCCCGTGCTTCGGCCGACGACGATGTCCGAGCGGAAATAATAACGCGCGAGACAATTAGGTAGGCTATCCTAACTTAACGTTCCGAACACGCTCCGTACATTCGTCGCGAACCTTGTCAAACATATTCCACGGTGGTTGCCTCCAAACGGATCCAAGGGCGCGTCAATCTTCCGATGGCGTTCCGTTTATATTTATTCAACCGCAAGTTCAACGAACCGTCGCGCGCACGTGTGGCCACGTTCGCTTAATGGATCCACTACGTATCATTCGTCTGACGTATAAGTGACGTTTGGGTAGTTTTGTAAAATAAGAAAAACCCGACCGGTATATTTTTCGGCAAAAACGACTCGAATATTTTACCTCGAGTGCGCTCGCTCGTTTAAACTGTTTTCTACCACGTTTCGTTTAGTCTAATAGCCGATCGAACCCGGCGATAAATTATAATCGTCGACGGCGAGGAATTTGTCGCGCGATTGTTTTTGTTTTTCGTTTTAATTTGGTAACGAGTCGTCGTTTCACTCGTCGGAAGAGCCACGGACGAACGAACAAATCCAATTCGCTCGGCCGTCATTTTTTATTTGCGGCGGCGAAATGACGTTACACCCCTCGTTTTCACGCAGTAATCATCACCGTTTTGTTTTCTTTCGCCAAACGGCCCCCACAGTATTCCCGCGCTCTTTTATTCGCCATCGAGTCGGTCGTTCGTTATTTCTCGGCGGACATTACGTTCCGATGATAGTTTGGCGTTCGTCGCCGCGCTTTCAGCAGCTGTCCGTTGTTGCCGGGCGTCGGGCGTCCATTCAGCTTCGGTACATACGTGTCGAACTCGTTTATTCGAAAACGGAATCGGCACGGACGCGGGAAGTTCTCACCGATATCCGCGACGGATATCGAAACGCCGGCGCACGCGAGATCGGTACGACGAATGTGCACGAAACATTCCTCCGTACTTGTCAAACGTCCGTACGTAATGTGGCGGCGTTTCTGTATGATCAAAGTGGTCGCGCGGGACGGCCGGTGAAATTCCGCCATCAAATGCGTGTTGGCCAGGTAGTATTTGCCCACATCCGTTATTTTCACGTTTTCGATGCACAGCCTATTTCAATTGATAGATTCTTTTTCCGTTCGGGCCGTTCGACGAGTGTAACAGTGTAACGTAGTCACCGCTTGCGACAAAACGGCGCGATAAAAAAACGTTCACGCTGGGTATTCGAGTGTACATCGGTCCAAGTGCTTCGTCGAGTGTTCTCGTGGAGTAGGGCCGCGCGAATTGCCGACGAATAACTGCCGCCGAGGACGACACGTCTTCCGTGAACGTACGTTTCGTTTCGCCCGTGTTTAATTTTTGCGTTCGTTTTTTCGACTACCTCTTTTGTTCGCGGCGTTTTCTCTCCCCTCGAAACAAGTCTATTTAATTCGACCCACACACACACACACAAACGCTACCGCAATTGCCGTGCAATTCAACATAACGTCGAAAAATTCCGCGCGTGAACCTATACCAATACGTTTCTAGAAATATGTATATATTCGTTTTTCGAAAACGTCGAAAATGTCACCGCTCGCGCGATTTAACACCTAATCGACGATTACGTTCCTTGTAAATAGAAAACGGATCGAAACGGGCGTTGTACTCGACGATATGTACGAATCGATTTGAAATAGTCGTCCAAAAACGAAACGGGGTGATCGACTGCTTTCTATCGTCGGTAACAATCGATTGTCTGTCGCCCGCCGTTTTTACGACGCGTAAACATCGAAAACGAACCGAGACGTTATTCGTTTTAATTAATATTGACAAGAAAACACGAGTCCACAACATGGACGCCTCGGTCGTCTTTAATCAGTCGATATATGCGAACGGCGTTCGGTTTAACGGATATACGAGTTTTTCGTAAGTGCCGCGACGGCGTTTTCGGAAACGCATAACCGATACGTTTTTCCCCCTTTACCTGTTGCGCGCGTAATAATAAGCGAAAACCAACGACGGAAATGATGTACCGCTATAACAGTTTCCGTTCAGTACGTTTTACAACGGTCGACGGAAAAACGACATTTTCGTAATTAGGCCCGATAATATTTGTCATCCAATTACGGGGCTACACGATCCGTTGTATTATATTCGTACGGCGAACATGTCGTTTCGTTTCACGGTTCAGGTCACACCACACACGGGTACGCGTTATTTCTAGAGGACGTTTGGTAATTACGTTTCCGAACCTTAATGATCGATATTTGCCGCTAAGCGCCACATCTCTGAAATTCCATACTAAACTAAAATCGATCGTACGATTTTTCAAAATTCGATTACGCTTATGAACTATCCGATATCAATGTGCACCGTTTGAATCTAAATTTACAAAACGTTTTTCGAACGTTACTACGAAATCGTGCGGTTTTACGTATTATATGATTTTCGGCTTTGTTTTATTTACTACACGGATCGTGTAATTGTCGCTTGAAATCCGTATTTCTCGTCTAGGTAAACGTTATCTCATACGGCTCGCCCGACGACATAGTCTTTAGATATCCTAGTCAAACACATCCACATTTCGTGACTATCTTTATTCAATTCGACTAACTAAATTGTAATCGAGCTACAATTTGAAGTATTTAATTTTTCTTTTTGATCCTCCGAACATACGTAACTATAATCTTTTTTCCGACAATTATAATTTTAGGTTTTTTCGACAGAATCACGGCAGAGACTATTTTAACAAAATTTCTATGGCGCAATTACTACCGAAAGGCGATTGGCGAAAACGTAGTAAAATAGTTACACGGGTTTTTTTCCGTATTTTCTCAGCGACCCGTACGATTACGGGAAAATTAAATTGAACTCGTCGCGTTTAATTACGGACCACGGGGGTTGATTTGGGTTTCGCTAACCCGGAAAATGGTGGCGAATACGGAACGTTTGTCGATAGTTATCGACCTATCGGAAATACCGACACCGTCGCGGCGCGCGGCCGTACCGTAATTGCCTATCCGGAGCGCCGTGATACGATCGCCGATCGATCCGCGGCCGCGTTTCGTTAATAATTCGTTCGCTTGTTACGTTATCCAAACAAAAAGCGAACACGAAAATTATTTATCGCGAACAAAGTGTTTGTTCAAATAACGCGCGTGTAGTTTGTACGCGCACGAAGCGAGTTACGGTGTTTCGACGTCGTTTTTCGTTTACCGGATCCAAAAAACATTCCCGAACCCACCCTCTCGAGTTAAAATGACCCTGGAAAAAAAACGCGTTCGACCGGACTACACGTAATAATAGTGTTTATATATTAATCGTAGTGTGGCCGCGAGACCGAGAGCCTCGCTCGATTCGTTTCATAATTAATTTCTCCACCAGCTTGTTGGGTTGAACTTTGAACAATTCCACGACGTTCGATGATCGTTCGTTTCGACGTGGTCGTCGCGCCCGTAATACGTACATGTGTTTCCTTTCCCTTGACAGAAACCTTCGTCTGGAGCGCTGACGAGACCGCCGTAGGTCGTCCTTGTGAACGAATTTTTCGATTTTGACTAATCGCGTCCGAAGAACACCGCCGCGGGATAGCCGGCACGTCGTTTTCACTGGTGTGTGCAAATTGAAACGCCCACTGGAATTTCGACGGGTGTCCGTCCGCGGAATAACGTCGTATACCCTTTGGTTTTCGTTCCTTAAACCGAATTTTCCGATATTTTCTATACGGCGGTCGCGTTATATTGATGGCGTTTCGCATGACCCTGTCGTCGTCCGCGAAGTGAACGAATTATCATGGCACAGGAGAAATAATAATGCGACGGAATGTCACTTGGGGCCGGCGGGATGGAGGGAGGCGATTCGTCGTTTCAACAGCAGTACGAAATTTTTCGACGAAGTCGGGTACGTCCCACGTGACCGGAACATAGCCGACGTTTCCCGCTTTAGCGTCGGTGGTGTCGTGCGACTATACGGAAAGTAGCCGCACGAGAACATATCAAAACCGCAAAACGTCGAAAAAATTAAAAACGTCTGCCCGCTGACGGGGGAACGAGTTGAATAGTCGAAAACTGGTTTTATTAACGATTTTTGTATTTCGGTTTTATGCAATCCCTCAGTTCCATCGAACGGCTATGAAAACTATTCGTAAAACGACCCGTCATGATTTAAACGATCGTGCGGAACGTTTCGGGTACCCGCTGATTATATGTAAGTCCAACACCGTAAGCCCGCATAAATCCGACCGTGTTCGCTGATAAATACGAAAAAAGAAAACGCCTCTCCCACCAGCCGCCGCCGGCACCATCGGCGACAACAAATTACAGTTTCCCGGCACGTTCCGAATATAAATTCGCGGTCCGTCACCCTATGTAGATTCTGATTCGAAAACACGCCGACATTATTCCCTTCGAGAGTACGTGAATAGGTGCAGCGTATTGATCGACACGTTTCGGAAACCCGTGGAAAATTGTGACCGTCCGTCCGGCGCATTTAACAGTATTCGACATACGTAGTTCGCATAGTGGGTAACATAATCCTTCGGTTTGAAGACGTAAAACCGAATACGATTTTTGAACGACTCCGACAACGACGACGACGAAATGTTTAAATTTTCAAAAAATACGTTTTTCCCGTTTTAGAGCGCGTTCGCGAATTTCGCAAATCGTGTGTACGCACAATACGAAACGTGATCGCGTTTCTAAATGAACTTGTTCGTTTTAGGCAAAACCGTCAGATAAACACGCATCGTTCGATTCTCTCGGTAAGTAAACCGTTCGGACGGTAACGATGACTCGAATACACGCCGTTGAGTTTCGAGTCCGAACGAAACTAGCGTACTTCTTACGCAATTGATTCGCGTTCCTATGAATCTTAAATTCGCGTCGTCGACCGCGAATCGATATTTACTGTTTCGAAGCGTGTGCGGTGTACACGAGGAAATGCGTTTATATATCGTGACCGTATTAGGTACGTTTTACTACCGTTCCGGAGTTTTTAATTGAAACCAACACGAGCTTATAAAAACCGACGAACCTTTCCTTTTTATCGACGCGAGCGAGCTCCCATTAAGACGTTCGCGTGTATTGTTCGACGTTACGAAAACGCCGAGTACGTTATATTATAAACGAACGTCGGTTATTAAACGAAACGCGTAAAACGATAATTATTTGAAAACCGAAAGATCATTGGCCGTACACGTGTGCCATAAATTATAAATAAATACGCGCGTGTATATATATATATTTAACGCGTTTATGAAACGTAATTTCAATTCATAAGGTGTCTTATTGTTCATTATTACTTTCTTTAAATTACCACATTCGCGTTCAAAGTCGTCACTATTAACAGTTTTATACGTAATAAGAACGTGCACGGATTTCCCACGGGGATTTGACAAATAAGAACAACTTTTGACCTATTCAATATTTTCGGGGGTTTTTTTCTTTCGAACCTCGCCCTTAAATAATAGCGTTATAGATTTTTTTTCATTACCGCTAAAGAGGATCGATTTTAAATCGGGTCGTTTTTCGTCCGTAAACCGTCCGCTATTCCGTAATCGTTGGAAATGTATAAAATATAAAATATAAAAAAACGTATTAAAAAAAATAAAATATAAAAAATGGGAATTTCGTTCGTCAGCGCCGGTACGTTTCGCTAGAAGTAAACGACGTTTCGATAAACGTCGACGAATCGCGAGAAATTAATAAACGTTTTTCACGCTAAATTTATTTTAAAAGGGATTCGCGAGACGGGCTACTTCGAATGTCGCCGATAAAAAATTAATATCGGACTTTTTATTTGTTCGCGATAAAAATCTAATACACACTTAGTCGTAGCGTGACGTCCAATTAACCGGGAGAAAATCGTATTAAAAATATCGAATAAAACGAAAGCTATTATTGCGTTCGTCGGATCTCCGTGGGAGATACGTTTTTTGTGATTGCCTAATAGGTTATACGGTGTAAAATATTATCGAGCTATACGTTCGGAAAACATTTTTCGGATAAACAGCGTTACATTATTAATACAAAGTATTACCGTAAACCGTTAAGTTGGCGCGCAAAAATTACGACGTAATGCATAATTTACGTACTCGAAAATTCTTAAGTCGAACATCTATTTAATTTTACTTTATAAACTACGCAGAAACGGCCGACCCTCTCGCGACCGCCTCCGCTGCCGTCGCCGTCGGTGCCTTAGACGCGCGGCGCCACGGTAATAAAATACGGGAATTTTTAAAACGGCGAGCTTTCGGGCCGGTCAAAAGTAATAAAACGGGCCGTAAATTTCGCGCAATTTTTTTCACGTTTTACTTAAGAATTATGAATAGTCGTGCACGCGCACGCACTGCCTTAGCGTCACGATTGTTCACTGCAAGAAATCCGCGTAAATAAACGACCATACGTACCGCGCGGTTAACCGTTATTAGTGTACCGACATTTAAAGGTTAGCGCGCTAAAACATCGCGACTACGACGCGTTTTTCGCGGTTCTTTCGCGTACGTTTATTGTACAGTTTTTATCGAAACACACTTCGACGGTATCACTCATCGCGTGCCATTATATTAAATGCCGTTATATACCTCGGGACACTTGTCCGGGATCGCGAAATAGTTTCGACTCATCCTACGAAATAGTTCGGCCAAATTGCACGATTCTGGCTCTGCGGTTTTCGACCGTCGTCTATGCAGTTTTACAACAGTTCCTGTCCGATATGTTGGCCACTAGCCCGTTTCGCATACTTCGATTGGCTCAGTGACGATGTTTGGCCCGTAAATATAATTCCAAAAGACCGGCAACCGAAGTATTGATCAATGTTCGTTCCGATTCGTTCGCGCGCGCGTGTTTACGCGGTCGTCCGATAACGAAATATCTTAAATAATTCCCCCGGTACCGGTATAGTATTTTCGAAGACATTCCGCGTACGAAAATGGTATTCCAAAACAACCAAACCACACGTGTTGAGTACCACTGAAACGTTCGGTCGCCCAAACTGCGAACGTGTAACGTTCCGCGCGAAACGATTAACACGCGCGTACCGTTCGGCCGACGAAACAACAAACGAAGTCGTTCTAAAAAGTTTCGCGTTTTTTTTTAAATTTCGGAACTTCATACGAATGTATCGACGCGACCGCGCGATACGCTCGATACGTTTAGTTTTTATGCGCGTTCGAGGAGCTGACTCACGCACGCACACACATCTGACGTCGTCACGCGAACCAGAAACAAAAATAAACCGTAAACAAATAGCGAAAAATTATAACGCGGTCGTGCGCGCGGGACAGCGGTAACTATTGATTCGCGTCCCGGTAATCGCGGTCCTTGGTCGCGCGTCGTGCGTTTCGCACGCAAAAACGGTCGCCGGGACTCCGCGATTGTCTAATCGCGGTCTGCCGACCCCGGGGACACGCGGCGAATACACGACCGCGTTATCCATTCGGTGTACGGTTTTTTTCACGCGTCCGACGGTCATTTCCGGATGTTTTACAACGTACGTAGTTCGCGACGTCATTCCGTTCGCGTTATTACGTGTTTACGCGTCGTGCACGTTATATTTCAATAATCGCGACACAGACCGACGTCGTCACTAACGATAGCGTGTCACGTTTACTAAAAATAACCGCCGTCGACTCGCGCTTGAACGTGACTCGTATAATACCGCGAAAGCGTGTTCGTGTTTTATTCTTCGTCTTTTTACGTCGAAAAAATGAAATATAAACCGCGTTTGTGCGCGTGCGTGTGTGGGCCACAAGCTTTTCCCAATAACCGAATGCGTGTACATATATATATATATTACGCGTTGTCTGTCAATTATCGTCGTCGTACCCATACATATATAAATAAGTTCGCGTATTTCGGTATCTTTATTCGATAACGTGCTTGAGAGTACCGGTCGGAAAGTTCGTGTTGTTTGTCATTGATGAACGAGGTGTCTGACACGGCGGATAGCGCGATTCGTTTGAATTTACGCGGGCGTGCGTGTGTACGTTTGTACACGACCGATCGATTTTAAACGAATTAAGGCGATAATTTATCGGGCGCCGATCAAGTACGAGGGACGATACGAGAAACGGGCGATGGGTGGATGAGGGGAAACGGCGAACGCGCGACAATAACGTCGTCGTGTAAATTGTCCGGGAGGTAGGATGGGATCTATTCCGGGGACATCCGAAACGGTGTAAACCGTGTGAGAACGTGGCGTGTCCGAACAGAGAGTAAACCGTTCGACCGCGATTGGCGAATAATCCGTTACGCCGGTGCGCGTGAATTTAACGCGTCCTACACGAACGGTGTTACCGATCCGTGACGATCGCCACAGTGTCGACCGTGGCGCGAATTTCCGCCGTCGATTTACATTCCTTTCGCCGTCGATTCCCCGCGCTTTAACCATTATTTCTCATCGTCCGTCACCACCACGTTCCCGTCGTCCGGTAAATTTATTTTCGTTTCGATCAAACGTATTTCACGTCTATAGAGTGTCCGCGCGAAAGAACCCGTTTCTCGTCAAAATTTCCCGAACCGCCGTACGAATAATAATAATTTCCCGTAATTTTACCGCGCCGTTACGTAGAAAGGTTTATTATTCGTTCGGGTTGAACAAAATGGGCAAACAACAACTCGCGACGAACAAACACCGACCGGCGGTATTGTAATTTACGTTCCTTTGTAATCGTCACGTCCGTACGCGCTCGACCACTTAAACGATTATTTAATTTCCGAATTGGTCGGGCGCGTCGGCGGCGTGGATAGAAGTTATTTTTAGCAGTCTGTATTGATTGTCACGCCGATAACGCGGTCCTCGGAACGCAGATTTCGTAATATTATACGGCGCCGGTACTCCGCAACTGTTAACGAAAAACATCGTTACGTACGCGTACGACGGCAATTACCCGATATTCACGGTTCTCGTCCAAGCTCCGAGTGTGAAGATCGACTCGCGTTTTCGTCGAATTATCGTTGTACCGGGGAAACGCGCGTGGCCGTTACAAAGGCTCTAAGTCGAAAAATCAATTAGACGCCAACACGAGCGCGAAAAAACTAATATTACTACAACTATTCGATTCGGTGTCCGTATTCGATTCGCGAAACTGTCGGAGTGGCCGACGTATAGAACATTTGTCGGTTGTATCGATAAACGATTCGATAGCCGAGGCCGTCGTTTGATTTCGATTTAAACAGGGTTCGAGCAATTGCGGGCGCTGTATATACTCGAAAAAACCGCCCGCGGTATAAATAAAAACGAAAAGTTTCCGAGGACGCGGGGATGTTCGCCTCGAAATATCGCCGACCGCGTGAAGGTAATCGTCGTACAACGAACGCCGTACGCCGCGTTTAATTAAATTCGGGACGTAATTTCGACGTCCCAAAAGCCTCCGAACTTTGGCTACTCGAATTTGGGGGAGGGGAGGGGATTGATGTTTCCTTTTCAGTATCGGACGAGATTTCTACGATTCTACCGGGCGATCGTGTTCTGTTCTGACACTTGTTCCAACAACACAAGCGTGTACCATCGTCAATTCCCGTCGAAAATCGCGTTAACCAGCGATTCGGAACGTCGCGCTTTGTTAATAATTCGTAGTAATCCCCCGTCCCTTTGCCGTCACCTCATTGTCCGACCGTTCGGTTGTGTGCCATTTTACCTAACCGGTCGCGGATTCGAAAACAATAGGCGCCAATTATTCCGTTACACGGCGTCCGTCGTTAATCGGTCCGGGTATTTATTTTAATTAAATTCGCCGTCAATCCCGAGCGCACTTGTCGCCCGGCAACGAAACTGCATTATCTAGAAACCTTTTACCGACTCGAATATTAATTTAAAACTTTCAAAACAATTAATAGCGAGTACCGAGGCGGCGGCGCTAGTACGTAACGCTTAACGGGCGAACGCGGAATTCGCGTGACGTAATATTGCGCAATCCGTTACGCCGAGACGTGACGTCCGACATCGTTAATCGAACGGTTTTCGAAATTCTAGTCTTCCTAGCTCGCTGCTACCCACTTCTCCCTACGCGTTGTCCGACGCGCGTAAATCACGCTCGCGTCGTTCGAACCGATCCGTCAACCCGTACGATACAGCGTCGGTTTCACGAGAACGCCTACGTATTTCAACGATCTCGACTGTCACGCGGTCGCCGCAGCTTATCTACGTTTGCGTTATCGGCGTTATCGGCGGCGATTATCGGCCAATCGCCGTTTTCGACGAACATCGAGTTCCGTTAGCTCACGTGCCACTTTATAAAACCAAACGACGACGTGATTTATCCGCAGCGAATCACGCGCGTAATCCTTACGGGACCGCAAACGGAATGTTCCGTTTCCGAAAACGGGATAGCGAATATAAAAGCGTTTGTTTTTCGTCCCCGTCGTCGACCTACCGGTAGGTTTAGCGGTTTCTCGATTGTGTGTGTGTGTGTGTGTGTGTACGCGCAGTATAACGCGGTTTTATCACACTTGTTGCTCCGGTCCGGGCGATGCACACACGCACGCACGTACGCACGCACCCGCGGTCCGCTCCGCCGTGCCGAACTTCGGTCGTTTAACGTTAATTCAATTCGTACGCCGTTTCTTGGCGTACCGCGTTCATTTTTCGTTCGCGAAATATCCGAAAACTAATAACGGCGACGAACTCGTTAATATCCGTCCGCTCGACGACGGACAAACAAACACGACCGGCGTAAGGTTCGGTAAGAAAATACGGAGTACGAGACCGCGAACCACCGGATAAGTGGACCAGTGTCGAAACAGTTCTGCGTAATACTACGCAATACTATCGAGGAGACCGTAGACCCGAAATGTGCGAAAACGTGCGTCGTCATTTGAACGTAAATGTCACGGTTAACGGCCGAACTTTTTGATTGTATACAGTACGTACGTCGCCGGTTATCGTTGTCCTAAGAAAATAGGTGTGGCAGGTGCGACCGATTTAGCGAACTCGTGAAAACGTCCGGACGATATTGGCGACAATAGAGTACGAACAGGAAAGTCGTTTACGTGTCGACTTGGCAGCCCGTCATTTAAATGTCGGCGGACCGTCGGTGCGTGCGCACAGTCGTCTCGGTAGAACCGATACGGTTCGGTCCGTCCGATTCGTCTTTTCGGGCACGAATTCGAAATTTACGCGTTCACCCTGTCCTCGTCATCTTCCTTCATCACCACCACCATCACCACTACCGGTTGTGGTCGCGTCTCGTTACGTCGAAACTCTTCGTCGTCGACAATTGTCCCCGCGCGTTACGAACGTATATACAAACCGTAACGACTCGTCGTGCCGCAACGTTCCGACAGTAATCGGCCACGTCTATTTTTACCCGAAAACACACCTACACATACGCTTGAGCGCGCGGGCAATACCCCTCCCCCGATTAATTACGCGGGTACATCGATATTACACGCACGCGCACGCGTGTACGTCGCGTTGTGTACTTACGGAGTGTGCCGTGTAATGTATACGCGGGCGCCCGCGATCGCGATGGCGGGCGGTTTGTAATATAAAACGACGAACCGGAGCGGCGGATCGATATAGTCGCGGGGAGTGGTGGCGGGTACGACATGGGGAAAGACTGTCGGCGGAGAAAACTCGCTTTCCGTTATCCGTTCTCCGGCAAGTACGGCGGCGCGGACGTCGCGTGCGCGCGCGCCGGCACACATACACACACACACACACACACACACACACACACACACACGCATACGCGTATATACATATACACACACGGAGGCGTTGCCGTTGTTGGTTTTGAAACGACGGGACACGAAGCGAAGGATACGTATATTATATTAAGTGCGACGAAGGCTCGGGAACGCGATAAACCGACGACGACGATGACGACGAAACGGGCGGTTAACGCCGTCCGCATTACGTCGCCTTGACGCGCCGGGCCTTTACGACGTGTTATTTCGTTCGGTCGGAAAGACGAGGGGATCGACGAAACGGCCGGCCCGGGGGGAAGTGATTTTTTTTCTATCGCTTTTTCGACTTTTCTAACCGCGCGCGTCCAACGATCGTCTTTTTGCACGCGCGCGCGCTCTCTTTCACCCGGCACTAACGAACATTCCGACGGACCGGATCCAAACGGCGTGTGCGTCGTGTCGGGCTCGAGAACGGTCGCGTACCTAGGAATCGTCGTGTCCCGTTTCGTTCCCGTTGTAAGAAAAAAACTCGCCTAGCGGTGGCCGAGCGATCGAGCGAGAAGCCGCGAGTCTCGTTAAAAAACGGGAAGAAAAATATACATATTTATTTAAATAGCCGTCCGCCGTAGCTACTACGCGTTCACACCGCGTACAATCGTTTCTTTCTTTTTTTTGTTCGTCGTTTCCCAGATCCCTTTGTTACGCTTTTTCGTATTCCGTTCGTGTTTATTCAAACACCGGCGGTGGGACGGAGAATAGGAACGACGGAAACAATCGACAACAACGAGAAACCGCGGCGGTGACTGTTCAAATACGTCGCTACTTGAAACGCGACATGCGTTTACAAGTGCGTCGACGCACTTTCTGACGAACCGTTTTCGTCAAATCAATTGTTAATTTTTCGAATAACGTTCGCCCGATTTTTTCGAGATTATTATGTTTGCGTCTGCGCTCGCATAGTGTATGTGTATGTGTGTGTGTGTGTGTGTGTGTGTGTGTGTATCTGTATCGGTAGGTTTGATCGAATTCGGTTATGTAATTTACGGATTCGTGCGAATTGACCGCCGACGAACAGAAATGAAACGCGCGTAACTAAAACGATAACTAAAACGATAATTAAAACCTCGTTGTTGGTGTAGAATACAGGAATCGTGTACAATATGTCCGTATGGCGGAGAAACGTAAACCTATTTAGAGTAGTCGTATTCGGCGCGTGGTGTTTTTCGTGTTCACGCGCGTACGCGTTCGTGTACGGGCGACTGTCACACGTAAAGAACTCCGTACTCGACGACGTAGAACGACGGTCGTGGAATAATTTACAAATACGAAACATAAGTAACGAGGCGAATCGCTCGAAAACGGTCCCACATAATCCCGTATACGAAATGACCCGGGAACGGACAAACGGGCGCAATCGTGAACGTCCAAGTGATGGGCAACGTTCGGTGCCGGAGAACACAATCGGAAACGCGAACACTAGAGCTAAGTAGATCAAAAACGCATTCGGGCACAGCTGGATACTTTTCCGGTGGCCGCGGTTATTATTTACTCGGCGATGAATCGATCGAAAGTTTTGTGCGTTTCGACGACGAGCCGTTACGGTTCCCGTGACTCACGACTACGTACACGTCTGTAGGCCGAATACAATCCGTCCGTCCTGTCTCCTCCGGCGATAAAGACCCGGACGGAAATACTTCCTCGGCTCGAGCCGCGTCACACCACCGGCCGTCGGACGTCGCGCCGAAATCGATTTTTATTCGGATTGTCGAGTGGGTCGTCCACCCGAGGGCGCGGGGTTTAAAATCCAAACCGTCGAGTCTACTGCTGCTACTGGAAGTGTCCTACCGATGGTTCTCGATCAACTCGGCCGATTACTACTTATTGAACGACCTACGAGTAGTGCGTAATAAGCGTCCGTTATATAATACAAATTATTCGAGTCTTTCGTAATGTGGTTCGGGTCTTGGAATCGACGGGAACGATTTTCTACCGCGTAGTTTTAATAGTTTTGTGAAATATTAACACGCGTTTATGAATTTCGACGAAAAAAATTTACGAAACAACTTTCTTCTCGACATAAGTAATCCCATCTTATCGCCCGACGACTCGCCCCTGAAACACCGCGTCGAATAATCCCTTTTGGAGATTAAACGAGACGACGAATTAGCTCGTATTAAATTCGCCGGTTTAACCGTAATGAATATAATTGTTCCGTTAACCGGGATCGGATTGAACGACAAAAAAAAAAACAACGCCCTGCAATGTTTCGGGCTCGTTTTCTAAATACCGCCAGAAGTAGTCGTTGGGTTACGTTCACGTAATTAGGCGGAGTTCCCGACCGACGTTTATTGTCTGCGAATAGTGCACGTCGTGTAAGTTTTCGTTCGTTACAAACATAGCTAATATATTTACACGGTCGTTACCGGTAAACGAAAACGGTATAAAAAATTGGCGTAAAAGTCGCGCGCGTTTCTACGGCGAACGTTTATGCGCGTTTCGATCACGAACAAAGTACGTGGCTATTTTTAAACGCGATAAAAATAAATCGTTTTCGACGTTTCGATTAATTTGGAACGAACACCCTTCGTAGTTATTCAAATCACGCGCCTAGTAAATTCTCGGCGAATTAAACGCTATATATATATATATATATAAATATTCGGATTTTACTCTCGTTTTTCTTTCCGACGAAATCGATGACGTTCGATTGTGCGCAAAATACGTACCGTAAAAAAACTGAACACAACCATATTCGAAACCGGCTTCGGAACGTGTCGACGGACGATCGAGTCCGTTTCTAGTCCGCGCAAAAACGTTACAAGCGCACTGCTAATCGCGATTAATAGTCCGTCGGAAACCGATTGGCTCACCGTCGTACGAAAGACGACGCGTCCGTTCGCCCCATCGTTTTTCCCTAAAAAGTTTATCGCGTGTTCGTTACCGACGTTTTCGCTATCGGAGCGCGACGGTTCCCTCTTGCTATCGGACGGGAAACCGAACTTCTCTCGGAACTCCGAAAGTTAAGTCGCCGCCGCCGCCTCGTTTAATATGCAAATGGCTTCGTTAGCGCCTCGGCGATTTATTTACAATCAGGTATTAATTACGAACTTGACTTTCGTAAATCGCGGTTACTTCGAAAAATGCGTTTAATTGACAAGCGGATAAACACGTCCGCTCGAATGTGGTGGCGGCGGTGGCTACGGCCACTTCGGCGAATTACGTCGGACGGGGATTTCGCGTTTTAAAAAAAAAAAACGTCGTTAATTAGTAATACGCGTCGCGAACGCCGCCCATCGTCCGCTTTCAGCACGGCTTACGCGCCCGGCGGCGCACGACAGCGACGAATTCGGTCGATTCCATTGACTGGCGCGCGTTTTCGCGGATCGCCCGTACGATACTGATAGCGATTGGTCAACAGCGTGCCGATACGTGTGTAACAGGCGGGGCTTGGACAATAACGTCAACGAACGAGTTCGCTTTCGCTATTTTCTACAAATCGATCGGACGTACCACAAAACGTTCGTCGTTTGCCGAGGACCGAAACGTTCGTCGTCGCGGTTACGATTAGCGGTATATGGACGCGGTTGTTCTTCGAAGGACACGCGCGCGAGCCACACACACACACACACACACACATAACGTGAACGAACCATACTGAACGATGCCGAAAATTTGTTCGAACGTTGACAAAAAAAAAACAAAAAAAAAAAAACAAACCAAAACAAACGTGTTCGTTCGTAAACGATTTGGTTGCTCTAATGTTGTGTAATATATATAATGTTTTTTAGGTAGTAATCAAGACATTAAACCGAGTCAAGAATTGCTGGCAGGTAATCGGTTTGAATGTATAGGCTAACTATAAATATATATATATAGCGAACTAAACAGAAGTAAAACCTTGTACATATTGCGATCCTTGTAAAAATACACTAGAAAACAACACCGTATTGAAAATGTAGTTCGGACGCGACAACCTACCCGTTTTAACGATCGTTAGTAGAACGACCCCACCACCACCACCACCACCGCTCTTTAGTGAGAATACGTCCCCGAATGAAAGCATGCCACACTCTCATTTTGCGTACTGAACGAAAATGTATGACAAGTATTTTTGGTATTGTTTTGTTTTTGGTTTTTCGGTTAGTTTTAGGACGGACCGAACGTGAACGCGAACGATTTTCGCATCCTAGCCGAGGCTCGGGCCCGTCGCTGGTGGACACGGTAATACCCACGGACGACGCACGTGGCGCGTTCCCGTCGAATTCTCGTACGTAGGTACGGCGATTGAAATTAAAAAATTAATTAATTAAAAAAAATTACCCGGCCGCCCTTTGGGACGCCACGTCCGTCTCACGTAAATAATTCGCTAATAAAAACGTTCCCGTAACCGTCAACCGCTGCTCGTTTGTAAATTAATAGCGAAACGCGGGATAGGATAATACGCCGACAACGAAGCGTCACTAATCGAGTGTACGACGCGAAAATAATGTTTACGAAAGCCCCGCCCCCCCCGACTTGTAAATAACACATCGGGTTAGTTGCGCGTAATGAAAATTGCCGCGTTTCCGAGGATGGCACAACTTTCGTTCGAAAACGGCGATTCGCGTTTTTACTTACGTACACGACGGCACGTGCGGCCCAGTTCGAAAATATTCGATTGTACGTTCGTTTTTTATTTTTTCGTCTGGCGGTAAATACGACCGGACACGAAAACATAGCGAACGGGCGTAGTCGGTCGGACGAAAAACTACACGTTCGACGGGAATCGCGTTAAAAAACTTCTTGTTCGTGAAACGTTCGGCGAATAAACATTTACGTACCAGCGGACGTCATTCGGGTACCCACCGCGACGCAACTACGGCGAATGTTCGTTACCCGCCGTCGATTCTCGCGTTTCCCGTAAATAATATATCAACGACGGGACGGTTCGTCTACGTTTCCGCCTTCAATTTTCGGTGACGGCGTTTCAATCGTTAAATAGTTACTTTAAATTTATAAGGCTCGCCGGGGAACTTCGCGTACGAACGTAGAATGCGCGTAGGCGCATTCGCGCGGCCGTTTTTTTTTTTTTTTTATCACGCGCTAGTTCCGCGTAACGGAAACGTCGTCGAACGATTATCGCTACAAAAGGCTTATCCCGAAGGCCGTGCGGAGGTGTGGCGCGTCGTTGTGGTTTTTTGTTGTTCTTCTTCTTCTTATTCGTCCGCCGGGTACGGCGAAAGTACGATTTTTACGGTGGTTTAACCGTTCCCGGAAAATAAAAAAATCCCCCCCATAAACCACTCCACCCATCGCGAAATCATAAATTATTTATGGCGGGAAAAAATTTCGCTCCTCGGGGCCGGGCTATTTAACGGTATTTATATACGTGTTCGTCTTTTTGTTTAATGGCCTTTTTCTCGGACGGGGCTCGACGCGCGGGTCGGACGCGTCTCAACTCGGGAAAACTAAACTTTACACTTAGCAGTTCGGCTATAATTTATTTTTAACACTTCTTCGATAATGTTATGAAATACCTTTTTCGTCCGAAATCGTAGCGCGTACACTTCGTTACCACGTAAAATAGATATACGATTATTCGGAAAGAGAGAGAGAGAGAGAGAGAAACGTAATAAAAAACGGACGAGGTCCCGGTTGTTACTTCGCGATAGAGTCGCGGAAAATTTAACCGACAACGCGACGGTAATTCGAAATATTCGTTTCGGCGTGTTCGGTACGCGATATTTTTGTTTTCGTTGTTCGATTCGTGACGCGAAGTCGTCTGGCTAGCCCGTCCCCCAACCACCCCGTTCGCCGACCGGTCGACAACAACGGAACATTTTTGGCGAAGGACGTGGGATCGAATAAGGACGGATATATCGAACGACCCAGAAAACGCGGGTCGAAATGTACGTGAAATTCTTCGACCGCGAGCGTAGTTCGGCGTTATAATCGGCCCCCTGACGCGATTCGTTGTTTTCCGCGCTCGCCGGGATTATTTATTTTCGCGTTCCGGAATATCCTTCAGTATCGTTAAAAAGCGTTTCGATCCCGCGGAGGGGGCAGGTGTGTGTGTGAAAGTAATAACAATTCGACCCGATTCGCCGTCGTCAAATTTCGCTACTTCCGCGGAAGGTCCATTCGGCAATATCGATACGGTCCCGCGTCGTAATTCGTCACCGGCGGGTGTGTTTTTTTACCGACGCTTTTTCGATTTCGTTTAACTCGCGATTCGAACGGTTTAGGACCGTGGAGAACGGTCGGCGAAGAGATTTATCGGGTTCGGAAATCGCGTACCAACGACCTACGATCGCGCTGTATCGGCGGATCGCGCGCGTTTCCAATTCACCAACCACCAGTCGGAATCACACGGCGCCTTCCGCACGGCGTCCCGTCGACGCGACCGTGGCCCGTTCGAACGACAAGGAAAACGCACGTTTTCACCGCCGGTAATCCGTCGCCCGATTTTCGGGCATTAACGCGGGCTTCGCCGGACCGGCGGGGATTATGTATCGTTCCGATCTGACACGAAAATACGGGCGATATTCGTTTCGATCGCGTACTTCTTACGTTTTCCCTATCCGTTTCCGGTAGCTCGAACCGCGCAACGGTTTATCGTTTTTCTTTCGTTTGATTCGCCGCCACGTTATCGGGCGGGGACCGTCCCTAATGTGTTTTTCCCTCCCCGGGGACGACAATCGCGCGCGCGTGTCCCCGCGTGTTTGTGGACCAGCGACGAATCCACGCGCTCAGAAACGCCCGGGACGGCGTTGCGAACCGCGGTTTGGTTAGGACGGACATCCGGCGCTTACGAGACACGGTATACGTCGCGTTTTCGTTTTTCTGACGCCGGCGCGCGTACGTCCGCCAAACGTTTACCGATGCGACTCGATCGCGTTACGGTAGTAAACAGTTCGTTTAGGGCCCGTACGACGGGCCACCGAATGATCTACGCGGGACGCGAACCGATTTCCGTGACGATATCGTCCACCCTACCCTTCCGCGGACGCGTGCGAATACTCGCGTACGGAATTCGCACGGCGAACGAAACGGGCCGAAAACAATACGATTTATATATAACGCCCGACCGTACTTTCGAAACGAATATTTTACTTTTTCACCGACCGCGTTTTTTCCTTTCGACTTTCCCAAAGCGATAAACATTAGCTTTCAAACTTAATACCCGCCTCTGTTCGTTTTAATATATATATATTCGTATTTCGTCGTAGTCGTCGTCGTTGAAAGCGTACCGTTCGCCGTAGCGTATCGAAGAGATTAAAAAGCCCGAAAAAAGTACGGGCCGCTGTTTGGCGTCGCCCGCGAGAATATATTAATAACGCGTCCGGAGGGCGTGGAAAGACGAACGACCGGTAAGGGAATACAAGAGAGAATAAAACGTTGAATCCGCAACGACGCGGATTATCCAAATATTTACGTTTCCGCCTCGGCAACGTAACGAAAAATAATAACAACGGACCGTTAATAACGCGGTATCCTCCTATGTTTGGTAACGTCGTGTTAATCTACAGGAAGACTGGTAACCGAGTGTTTTCGTACGCACTCTGACCGACTGATCGTTGTTCAATACGTATATGCTCGGCATACGTCGCCTCGTTTTCGACACGCGATCTTTGTTCCTCCTCCGCCTCCCCCCATCTCCGTCAGCTAAACACTACGTACTCGTCGTTATCGATCGGATCGAACAAACGTCGGTGGTTCCGAAAAGGTCGTTGAATCGCGGAAATCCGATAATAATAACGCCGAGCGGCGAACGAAGCCAAAAATACTCGCGTAAACGACGTTAAATTATAGACGTCATAAAAACTAATTTTCGAAAACAAAACTATTTATAGCGGCCGCCATTTAGCCCTTGAACGGGTAATAGCTGCAGCGTTCATGAGTTATTCACGCGAAGTCATTATGTTCTTTGTATTTTATTTTATTTTTTTTTTCGGTTCTTTCGTTCCTAAATACCAGTTTTCCGCTAAATATAACGACGCCGTGACCCACGCGAAAAGACATAATTACCATTGTTATATTATAGACGTTCCGAACTTTATTACGTCGACCCTGGCGCGAGCGAATTATCCCCTCCCATCACTGGGCACAACGCCGCGCGGCGCAATTTCGCTTTCCCGACGATCGAACGTTTTTCCCGGCCGATCCGAGACGAGTGGGATGATGGTCGGCGGCCGTACGGACGGCCCGAGATAAATTCGAAAACGCGTCCGTCGCCGTTTATTACTTCGTCCCTCCCTTTTCGGGTCAATTGTTCGTTGTCCGTGATACCTTTGCCACTTGCCGCCGGCGCCTACCGTAAACGGCCCGTCGTTCGACATACAAAAGACGTCGAACGACGATCGTATACGTCTCCGTATACGCCTACCGTCTTTTTTAACGGCCCGACATAGTGCCGGGTATACGTCGCGGCACACTGGGCCAGTAGTGATCGTCAATCGCCGTTCCGCGTGTACCGCGTTACGTTTCGCGTAAACGAACCCTTAAGATTGTGAACCGCCATAGACGGCGTACCTTTATAACGCTCTCGTTCTGTTTGAAAATAATCGCCCGCCCCCCCCCCCTTTCCCGAATTTCCGTCGTAGCATTTGTGTACGTGATATGTACAACTTTATATTCCTATTTATTTATATCCCGCGATTCCCGGACGTTCGGAACGCGAAAAAAACCTAACCTCGCTACGTTGTTACCGAAATAACGGAACCCGTCCACGGGTACGACGGACGGGGTTCGTGGTGCCGGAGAAACGAGTGACGTCGAATTTTACGCGAGTATAGCGAAATGTTTTCGAAAACGAACGAAAAAACGATGGCGCGACAACATACGAGAATATCGCGGCCCGAACGTAGTTTCGTCGTTTGTACCGACTAAAGCACCGATTGTTTCGTCTTCGGCCGTTCCGTTCGATATTTCCCCCGGGTCGACCGGGTACAACGCGTTTTCTTCCGTCTCGATGTGGCGCGTACAAATGGTCGCGGTACGGGACAAAGTCCCGACGACGACGAATCGTTATTGTTTGTTCGATCGGCGTGATCTTACCAAAATAAACGTAACATACAAATCGCTAGATACTTTTATATATATATATATACCCATACACACTCGTATATCGAACGGCCTTTCGTATTATTGTATAAAATATTATTATTTTATAACGATTTCGGTTCGTTCGACCGAAAGACGGTCGAATAACAATATGAAAAAAAAAAAAAAAACAATAAATTGTTCGCGCTAGTTTCGGTCGAATCCCATTTTTCGAGGAGGTCCGGCGGTCGGCGTAGCCGCCGGACGCCGTCCGAGCGATTATATTTGTTCGTAATATATTCCCGAAATCGTCGTTTAAGCGCTCCGCTCGGTAATAATAAACGTAGGACACGCTGTTTGGATACCGTTCGATCCCTGTACGTCGCGATTATCACGAAGATTTTTAATACGCCGCCGCCGTTCGGCTTTATCGGGGCGCTAGAGTTAAATACGCGGCGCGTGGGACTGTACCGAGTAATCAATTACGCGCGTAATCGAACGCCTAGCTTTTTGCAAAATGGTACGCCGATAACGACGTTTAATCTGCGCGCAAACTATCGGCCATTTTATATTCAGACGTTTACGAAAGTTTCCATCGAAATCACTCGCGCCGCCGACGATAATAAAATACGGAATTTAATTTTACACTCGGGCAACGAAACGAAAAAATAATAAAAAACGAAAACCGTAAAGAAACATCGACTGCTGTTCCGGCGTTCGGAAATTGAGTATTCTAAACGATACGGCCGTTCGATGTATAGCGCTCGAATTCGGTCGCGATTCTCGACGAATAAAATTTATCGGACGTTAAAATATTCTCGAGAAACGTATAAACGCGCCCGCACCTTTCCGCGCTTACTATCGATCGTATCGGCCGAAAATTATGCGAAAATTCGCGATAACTCGAACTATATAACGGACTATCGACAAACGGTTTCACGAATTTACGCGCGTCGGGATAAAAGAAAACGACGATAACGGAAAGGGTCAAGCGAATACGACGTGAAAACGAAAATTCTCGACTTTGTTACGCGATATTTTCCAATCGGATCAAATCCGTCCGCGCTACACCAATATAGGAACGGAAACACGTACGTCGTCGTACGCGCTAGATCGCGGTACGTGACGGACGCGTTGTTCGCCGATGGCCGGCGAGTTTTCGGGACGTTCGAATACAGCGAACGATAAGTTGTCGTCGCGTTCGGGCCACGGGCGACGAATTTCGCGCGGCGTAACGGCGTTAGGTGTAACCATTAGACGAGGTAGACGTCGATAATTCCGTCGTTGTTCGCCGTTTTGGACACGCGGACGACGGCGACGCGTCTTGTGCTACGGACCGTTCGAATATTCGGCGGGGCGAAGACGGGCGAGTGACACGCGTTAATACGTACGACGGGCACATTTACGGTAACGTTAATTCCGGTCGAATCGTAACGGACCATCCGGAGAACATCGATATCCGTACGATAACGGGCCCGCCCATTATCGTCGAAAATTCGGTCCTTCGGATATCGACGAATACTCCGCTCAGTTACTCAATCCAACGCGACGTTCTACAAAAACTCCTTATCCAATCACGTCCGTCTCCTCGGCAAAACGCGCACCACCACCCACCACCAATCGCAAAACACAAACTCGAGCCGTACCCGTTATCTTTGGGCAGACCGACTTATTACCAACAAACACTAAACTACTGCCTTATTTCCATTCGGTGATAGAGCCATTAGCCCGAACGACGGTACGAAGCGAACGGACGGCGGAACGCCGAAAAACGAAAGAAAGAAAATCCGAAACCGGGCGATTCGAGCGCGAAACAGTAAGGGACGGTGTTCGATGTTTTCGAACGTTCTTCTATTCCGTTTCGTTTATTCTATTCGGGCCAATAGGCCTACCGTGCGGTAAGCCCGTGGGCAGCACACCGAACAGTGGGACGTCGTCGTTTGTCGTAAATCGATAAAAAAAAAAAAAAGAAAAATTACGATATCGATAGATCGTCCACGACGGGGGTAGGCGGCTATCCCACCTGTCTTCGTCACCCCTCGTAAAATTTCAACACGGGGCGGAGGTCGACTTGCGACTAACACGAACGTGAACGAGAACGATGACGGGACAATCCCTAACCACGGACCACAGGTACGCGTCGTTCAAACGAAACGGAATAGAATTTTTCGTTTCCGGAGACATACCGTGGTCGCGCTTACCACAGTGGCGTTCGCGTCGTTAAAACACCGTGACGGGTTACCGTCGGTACGGTTGTCAGTTCGCGTCGATTTCGTCGTTACGGCCGATGGAACGAAGACGAAATTTATTGGCGAACCGTACCGGTGGGGGACTTTTCGTTTTTGCCGTTTCTCACGCGAAAACGGAACGGTCGCCAACGATGTTTATTTTCGGTGCGTAAACACGCGGCCGCGTAATTAACGCGGGAAATACGTCAATTTTACCTAACGTACCCTTTAATACGGTATCGGCAATACACTTACTGGCCCGAAATGCCTGAAGGCAGTACTTTGAAACCTAACGTACCCTAAGCAAACCGGACCGGACAGTTCGGGCGAGACGGTTCATTGACATTCCCTCGACCCGTAACCGTACGTTTAACAAATACGACGAACGAATCAATCTCTAAGTACCTACGCCCTCCGTCACGGCTATTGCGACGGTTTTTTTTTCGGTTTTCCCTGACAATTAGCGACGAAACTATCGATCACCCCCACCCAGCTCTCGAAGCGGCGATTTTACCTCGAATTCTCGGGTTTTTTTTTTCGTTTTTAATGAAACGTTTAATCGTTTTCGATTGTAAAACATAAAACCGACCAAAGTATATTAGCAAAGTATATGGCGATCGTGATTGGACGGCTTTTTCGTTTTGGCGCACCGGCGAGGCGAATATTACGTTTACTCAAACGGCGAACGCGTAAGACGATAGATTTTCTAACGTAAATAACGAAAAGAAAAAACGCCGACGTAAAATAATACAGAGAGGTCGAATTTAAAAAAGGAACGATCGAAAAAAAAATAAATAGAAATCGTGTTTATTTTCGTTTTGGAAGAAACACAGACGTAACAAACCGAAAACGCGCTTACCCGGTGGAATAACGTTTTAGCGTCCGATAATAAAAATAAACGGGAGAAACGCGTTTAACTTCCCCACCACCGTTGCCCGGTGGAACGACGGACGCGTCAAAAATTAAATCGCCAAATATCGTATATCGACGTTTACGGAACTCGATAAATATAATTCGAAACGTCGAATATCGTTTTTTGTTAGCTTAACGAACCCCGGGGGGGGGGAGGATACGGTCGGCTTTTTCGAATTTCCGTTTCGATTCGGCAAATCGCTTTTTCCCGTTACGACGACCTCGTACGCGAAACGAACGTACCTGTATAAAACCCCTCTTACTCCCCCGAACGAAGAAACGTTCCACCGTTGGCACGAGACTGGCCACCCAACTGCCGCACGAACGGTACGAAAACGGATAGTCGTTACACGGAGAACGAGGTTCTTCGCCTTGGCGATTAGAAACAATAAACGGACGTTACGCGAGCACAAAGCGCCCAAACTGACGTCGTGAACACGGCCCGAATTAACGCCTTCGTGGAAAACGGAACGGCATAAGCGCGTGTTCGACCGTTTTACCAATAACGCGCCGCCGTGGCTATTCGAAACGGATGTTCGTCGACAAATTGTCCGGGAAAGGACGAAGGGCGCGCGCTTAAAACGCATATTCGAACGAGACCGTTAACGTAATAGGAAAAAAAAACGTATATATGTATATTTATTTATTCGAACGGCGCGTTTAACGACCGTAAACGGTCCGATTTAAGAGGCGTTTCGAATAAAATTACGACGACGAACCCGCGCCCGATAAGTACATAAATCCGAATTGAAAACGTCTAGACGTATCCCGGCTCGCCGACGTATCGGCGCGTTTTTTTCATTTTTATTAACGATAATCGCTCGTAAATTCCCGCTACCATATTTTTATACGCGCGCCGCGTAACAAACGACGTCCATAACGATTGTAGGGCGCGTTTTCCGTTCCGCCGACGTCGCCGAATGGCAAAAAACGCCGGGAATACGTAAATCGCGTCGGCGGACGGCAATTGGCGATAGTCCGCCGCGCAAACGATCGAACGGCGGAAATGGCCGCCGGGACACATGGCCGGGATCCACGGCGATGTTAGCGCGCGAATCGATCCGGCGGTAAAAAGCGAAACCTCGGAATTAAACGGCCCGTCCGCGGCAATTGTATTTATGTTCGCTTTGGTCCGCGCGGTTTCCGTATACGGGCGGCGGACTATTTCCCCTTTTGGACGAACAGCGCGGACGTCGGACGGTTTAAATGGCGTCGTCGAGAACGCGTCGGCGGCCCCGGGAACGATGTACGTACGAAAAACCTTTACGAAACCTAACCTAGGTGGTGGTTGCTCGTAGGCGTGTCCGCGCGTAATGGGCGCGGGCGAGTTGTAACAGAGCGCATTGTCCGGCAACGTTACGCCGGAATCGAGGTCGGCCACGCGTTTTCGGCGTACTATGATCGTTACTACCGAAACGCGACGAATACCCACCGACCGATCGTGTCTCGTCTCGACGAGCGACGAAACGAACGGCACCTACCCGATTGCGTCGCGTTGCTTTGTATGTTGTTGTTGCTATTGCTGTCGGGCAGAGCTCTTGTAAGTTGTGGGAGATGCATGAGGGAGTGTTATGGAATTTTTAGGATTAGCAGGATGACGTTGACCAGGGGAGCGGACGGGTTTTTCTATTGACGCAGGGCGAGATTGAGGATCGACCTATTTCAGAAATATGGGTATAGTGACATATGGAGTTTTTGTAGAAAAGTGTTTTGGTGTAATTCCGAATTAGGAACTGTTTGGTCGGTAATTTAGTTGAGTAACGTATGTTGGAACTGCTGACATAAGGGGGAGCTTTTAGGATTGTACGTAGATTCCGGTTCTGGATGGATTCGAGTTTTAACCAGTTGGAGCGAGAGATCGTAGGACCCCACGCCTGACCGGCGTAGGTTATTATTGGTCTTATGTACATTTGGTAGATGAGGAGTTTAGTTTTGGTCGGAATGGGACTTTTGGGATGGAGTACAGGGAGTAGCATGCCTCTGATTTTTGTCGCTTTGACCACTGTTGCAGTCACGCGGGTCCGGAAATTTAGGATTTTGTCCAGGTGAACGTCCAAGTATTTGGCAGAGTTGGACCAGGGAATGGAATGTCCGAGTAAAGAGTTCTTTTGGGCGTTGCTTGTCTGACGGTGGTTGAACAGGGACTGCTTTGTACGACGGACTTTCGTCCTATTACCCGAGTTTCGGCGACAATCCCCGTTACTCGGAGTCGCAAGCGAACGCCGGATTTTTTGTGTTTCTCCCATATTTACCTTATCGATGAACTTGGTCCGACGTATTTCCGGGCTCTTATGGTTTCGCGTGTTTCGTTTAAACTGGATGAAGCTGGAGATATTAATTTCGATTAGTAGTCTTTCGGTTGCCTCCTAACCTAACCGGTTATTTCGGTTTGCGTTGACAATATGCTCACGGAGCTAGAAATTATATTGTTTCGTGCGTACCACGGTAGGCCTGTTATCATTCTCAGCCATATGTTTTGTATTGCCTCCATTTTTCACCAGTTTGTCATTGTGACGTCTGTGCTCCCCACGCTGGGCCTGCGTACGTGATTCTCGACCACATATACATTTTGTAGACGGTGGATTTTCGCGCTGCAATTACGTCTGTTTACGAACAACAACATTTGGACTGGCGGAACATAAATCGCCGACGGCGTACGTTATTCGTTATTGGCGACTTCGTCGTCGTTCCTTTAGCGCTTAACGAGTCGCGTAACGCCCGTCCGAACACAACCCTTCGGCCAACCGACGGTGTTTTTTTTTTCCATTTCGACGGGTTCAACGGGTGTTCGTAAAGCCCCGGGGAAGGTGGCCGCCGGGTAAACCGCACGGCGTTAAATCCGCGTCGCGGACAGGGTGGACGCGGAATAATTTGGAGAATCTCGGCCATTCGATCGTTTCGAGACGGTGATGTTGGTGACGCGTAACTCGGTCGGATTTCGGACACGTAAATCGCGCGTAACGTAAACGGCGGTTTCGTTCGTCGAATATGCAGCGCGCACCATTCGAATGCCGACGAAGAAAATAAAACGGCCACCTTCCCGGCCGACGGTCGGCTTTTGTTCGTCCGTCCCGAAGTGTTACGACGAATATATTACACACACACGATAAACCCAACGACGGACCGATATGGCGTCGAAAGATTCGTTCCCCGTGCATACCGGCGGTTAGGTTAGCGTTTCCGGTACGAATACATTTTGTCGGGAAATCCGTAAAACGGTCGAAATACGCGCGACGTCCGGTTCGGCAGTTGCCGCTTTCGCGATATGATCACAATTCGTGCGTGGACGGTCGTACCTATTTTCCCGTTATCGTCCCGAACGGCAAACCGTACGCGTTCCGGGGAAGGACGGGGAAAGCGCGGGACACACACGGGTTCGATCTGTGGCGATCCTTTCCGTACACGCGGACAATGGATCGACGGATGAGATACGTTTTGTAAACGGGCGCGTATTGCGTCAGCGTCCTCGTGAAAACACCCGCCGTCGTCGCGCGCGGTTACCAATTTAATTACTACGCCGTACGACGAACGATATAATTGGGGGGTGGTTTAAAAAATACGCGACTATTCGGCGACACCTTTCGGACGACTCGCCAAGCGCCGAACGGGGACTTTCCGCCGGAGTTTTCGGTTCGAGAATACACGATTACCGCCGTCGCGGTCGCGGTTTCCTTCCGTGTCGCGGCCATTACGGGGAAATCGTCTGTTCGCCGCGATACACGCGAGGAGACCCCCCCCCCGCGACGAGACCGTCGCCTTACCAGACGGTTTCTCCCGTAATAAATTACGTAAAAATTGCTCCCGTCCCGCCCGTTTCGCGACGGCCGAAATCGTAAATACCGATTAACGAATAGCCCGACCACCGGTGTCAGATCGTACGCTCACGTTTGCCGATTACGGATAATATAAAACGCGAAATCGGTTACGTCGGTCCTTGGCTAAATAACTTTCTTCGGCTCTCCCCCATTGCGTTCTTTCCGTTTAATAATTTTATTCGAAAAAGAAGTCGATTTTATTTTCATTCGCCGGCGAATAAACGATATATATATATATACGTATACACACAGCTCGTAATCAAAAAAAGAAAAACTATAAACGTTTAATCGTTTTTTTTTTTAGGATTTTTATACTCTATCGGAGTTTGAAACATTTTCGAACGAACGTAAAAAATAAATATATATAGGATAATAAAAAGCCGAGCGTATAAAACAATTCGCTCGCGTAATTGCCCGAGTGAAGTTTAATACATTTTTTTAGCGCCGCGGAACGGAACGTAATAGTGATCACATCGCGACGACGGTTAGTCCGCTAACTGCGGCCATTGTTTCCGTCGGAAACTGTTGGCCGCGTTGAGAATTTCGAATTCAGTCCGTCGGCCGTCGACGATCGTTGCGTCGGTGTGCGCGAATTCTCACGGCTCCGACGCTTCTCTAGTAAAAAAAAAAAACGACGGTACGAAGTAAACAAACAACGCGTATCGAAAACGGTCGTGGACGCGCGACACGCCCGTTTCCCAAACACCAACAAACACGGCTCTACGACAGTCACAAGAACACAAATTCCGGCGCGGCCGACGGTTAGCCGTATTTATTTTTCGCGATACATTTTTGATTAATAATTTATTTAAAAATTATATTTTTCGTGAATGTCATCGATTTATATCTCGAATAAATTATAGCCGCCATTTTATACGTAACGCACGGTCGTGTTACTACCTACTCCGTGCAAATCATAACGCAATACGTTTCGCCGCGGATCGTGAACGCGGCACGGTTAACGGTAATCAAATAAAAGCGAAAATAGAATTTTTCTTAGAAATAACGGGGCTACCTATGGCCGTAGACGAAACGCCGTAACGCTGTAACTCGCTATTCGAACGTCGAAACGAAATTTCAAAAAAAAAAAAAAAAAACCCCTAACTTTCGAACCGCCC
>JAIPRN010001724.1:2820-17571 GCA_025469175.1 Geopemphigus sp. TES_GeoC_2020
CATTTTTAAAAAAGTTCTACATGCATGTGCAAGGTTTCCAACTTAGTAATATTTACTTACTAATGCTTTACTAAACTATGCAGACTGATTTCTTAAATATTTTTGAGTTTGGTTCAAATTTTTTGGAAAATATATGAAGTAAAATATAAAAAAATTTTTTAAATTAGTTAACTACTTAAATTAATCTGCTGGAACCATCCTTTAGTTAAAATAACTAAAATAAGTTCTAAATACAAATATTATTATAATAAAGTATTATAAATGCTAAAACATAAAAAATGCATTAATTTTGTAATAAAATTAATGTATTAATATATTTAGGCACTGATGACTAGTAGTCATAAAATATTGTTTTATTTTATACAATATACAAAAGTGTAGGCAAAAACTAAAATATTAAATGTTTAATTGAAATTAAACATTAAATTGAGGTCCAGTATATGGAGCTGTATCACTCCAATAATCTTTAGGATCTGATACAATTTCTAATTTTATGTCTTTGGATATATTTACTTCTCTAAAGTATCTGCAACATCGTTTCCCTGCTTCTGGAATATCAGTTTTATATGGTGGAGCTAATATGTCAACAAATGCTGCTGGGCCATCTATAGTATCTACCTGATGAATATTTCCTTCTATTGGACACAACACACATGGATCATCTGTGACTCCTACAATAATTGGTGCAAGTTTAATTGCACTAATATTACAGTCTCTAGAAATAAAAAAATTGTAATGAACTAGTTAAAAAACTATTAAAAAAAATTGTCACATAAATACATTTACTTTAATTGGTTATAATCCTTTTGCTTGGGTGTGTAACTTTGTATTCTGACTTTACCATATATAACTTTTAACACACCATACATGTAAGGATGGTCATGTAAAGGTATTTTAGCACCATCTCTAAGCACAAATACTCCAATCGATACATGTTTATCTTCAAACACTTCAATGTAAGTAACAGGTGCTTGACGACGATGTATAAACGTGGATCCAGACCATTTATCTAAACTGTTGTTCAACTCAAATGTATCCCGTCGCAATAGTCGAAAATCTAAACCAACTGACTGTGCATCCAATTCATTCGCATTTTGTTTTAATTTAACTAAATTATCGTGAAAAGCTTTTGATGTGTACAAGCCAGAAAAAGTGGTCAGTGCTTGTTTAAGAACACATTCAATTATCGATGTCATAATGCGCACAATTTGTAATAAAATAATGTTTGCACAATTTTTGTTAACTTTGTATTCAACAAAAGAATAACAATAATAAAAATAATAAAATATTTGCTTCAATTAAATATAAAAGAACTAAAAAAAATTATACGAAGTTTAATTTGTACTAAAAGAAAAACTTTTTATTGCAATAGATACTTATAATTTAACAATTATGTAACAATTAACAATAACATTTCAAATTTATATTATCTCACTTCCAAAATATCTTATCATTATGTAAATTATTTTCGATCAATTTGTGTTTTTTTTCATTATCTCTTACAATAATAACAATAATTGGATAACGTCAATTTTATAAACCAATGTCAAATATAGATGCCTAAAATATAGATAATAATAATAACGACGATTAATAATTAATATTCCCGAGTTCAAAAACAAATATAGGGGCATCAAATAAAATTATAATATACATAATTTTTTTTTTTAATTGAATTATTTTGTACGTCGTTAAATTAACTAAAATATTAATTAAGTTTACATTAAACATTAAATTAAATTACAGAATTTGTTGGATGAAATGTTTTAGTTTATTTTAGATATTTATTGTGCACATGTGTAAATATATATTACGTATAGATGCTCGAAGGGAGATGCAAAAAGTTGTACGCGCTACTCATTTACTTTATAAAAAAAATTATAAAAAGAGAAAAAATATTTTTAATTAGGAAAATTGTTTAACTTAATTTTTATTCATAATTCATATAAAGAAATCAGTTTGCACCTTAGTAAATTTTTAGTTACACCTATGGTACTGTTAAATGTGCTGTATATATATTTACAATATAATGGTCTATAATTCATAAATAATAGTATATTAGTCACTTTCAGAACGACTCTAGCAATTAATGATATTTATTTGAAAGATTGTTTAATGTGATTATAAATTTTCGATTTAATTACAATTCGATGTTTTTGTTGAAATTTCATTTAAATAACGTTTGATAGTCTGATTTTGTTTAAATAAATATTTGTGTTTATTGTTAAATAAATAATTTTAACGATTTATTAAACAATACTAAGCATTTGTTTTATGTAAAATGAATATTAACGATTTTACATATTATTATTTACAATGTATGTGTTTATATTTAATTAATGATTTTAGGCTAACAAAATAAACTAAGATTATTAAACGAGTAACGTACAAAAAGTTTTACTAAAAATGGCAAAATAATACAAAAGATATTATTTAAGAAATATTGGTATTCAAGTTGATTTTTTTATAGTTATCAAACAAGTTTTAAATAAAATGTAAACCCCACAACTTCAGGCAAATGAAATAATAGTAATATTATTGTTTGTTAAAATAAGCATTGGAAATTATTCTTAATTATATTACCGATACAAAATATTTTTATTATTAATTTTAAAATCACAGTAACAAAAATTGATCTTTTAATTAAAAGCCAACAATATAATGAATGGCGTTGACGCTGTATTAATCTCTTCACCGTCGATACTATAGTCCTTACTCAGTAAGATAATTAACGGCGAACTTTAATTAATTATCAGTATTATCTTAAAATACTTATCCGAATAACTCTGCAAATAGTTCGTGTCGAATCAAAATATATGTTGAAAATGTATTGAAATAGTATAAATGTTACACTATCTATGCAACTTGTGTGGAATTAATCATGATGATATTAGTTTCTAATAATACAGAGAGATGACGCTAATATAAAAATATTAATCGTTCTTCAAACGTCATCTGTGTAAAGCCCATATTCTCACATAACGATTACTGTTCACTTTTATAAGGCGCGATTCAGCGATATTCAATTATTGTGAGAAATCGTCCCAACAAATAAAATTGTTTAAGGTATTATTTATAACCGCGCCTCTTACAATCGTTTTTAACATAACCATAATAAAAAATAAATATTTATGTATTCGTGATTTGGGGCCATTTTGAAAATAGATAATTGATAACAAAAAGTTTATTTGTTACTTAATACATTTTATTTTGCGACTATAATTATTAAATGTACTAAGGCTTAATTATTATGAAAATTAAAATATTTTGATACGGTATTATTTAAAATGTCAATCTGATCTTATATTTTAAATATGGAACGTTACAACGAATCAGTAACAACTGTAAGTATACATTAAAAATAATAAAATAAAATTTCTAAATTTAGAACTATGAAAAAATAAATATATTATTAGTAGGGATAGGTGGTTGATGAAGATATTAGGGAAGTTCATAGGTTCAAGTATTTATACTGTGTATTAAAATAGATGGTGGGTTATTAAGGGGATATGAAATATAGAATTAAGTGTCGATGGTTAAAATGAAGTGTCATGTAGTTTATGGTAATACGATTTCAATTAGATTAAATGTAAATGATAGAAGATACGAATGAAAAAGGTTTAAAAAGTATATATCACATTATTTATGTGATACAAAGGGATACGAGAGTTGCTTATATATATAAAAATGTGATTTATTGAAGTAAATGTTAAGAATGAGAATGGTTATCTTATATCATTGGGAAATAAGGTAAAGAGGAAGAAATATAATTGATATTTTTAATAAAATCGATATTTAAAAACGTTAAAGTACAATATATAATATTGGAATTATAATTTTTTTTCTTTCTTTAGCCATATATATATATATAATAAGTTTTCTTTCGTAATTATATAATGAATTTGAAGATTATAACTTTTTAAATATATATACATACAATCACATATTATTAAAAAAATTATTAGATAGTAAAAATAATAGGATTAAATTGATTAATTGGTATTATTCCTTATAGCAAGGGTTTCTAAATGACACAAACCTCACTTCCAAATTCCTAATTGCTTCTTAAAAAAGTTAAAAGGTATCTAATATTTGTAAAATGAATATTATTTCTTGTATCAAACATCAAAATAAAATTTAATTTTTAAAATTATTTTTTCTTTCTAAAAGTTTTGGATTTTAACACATTTAAAATTTTGAATACAATCGATATTTATAAATAAAAAAATTGTGTGTGTAAACATAATGTAGATATAGGATAATGTTATACTAAGAAAAAAATAATATTAATGTAATTTTGGATTAATTTTAGGTAAGTATTCCAGAAAAAAAATCGCCTCAAGAACAAAACAGTTACAATAAGCGATTATACTCACTTAATGCAATATTAAACCAAGAAATTCAATTTGTTGATGATAATGATGACAGAACTCTTAATCATTTGTCCATTGATGATTTGAATAATAAACTTAAATTATATTATAAATTGTTTAAAGAAAATGTATGTTATTATAAAATAATCGTTAAAAATATAATTTTACAATATAACAATATTTTTATAGAAAATCAATACGTGTAATGCATTTCAAATAGATATAGTCGATTATGTACAAGAAGTAGTAAAAAAGACAGATGTGCCAGACTTTTTGGTAAATATTTTTGACATTTAACAAAAATCACTGTGTTAATGTTTTGATTTATTAATTTATGTTTTTTTAAATAAAGGAAATGAGTTACTTATTTGAAGTTATAAATAAAGTTTATTCATGTAGAGTTGAAGAGTTTTGGACATCTGGAAATAAAATGATTAATTCATTTCTGATGGAAAAAAGTAAAAAAAACAATACTGAATTAGAAAATAATGAGGACAAAATTAAACCAAGAGTATGTTTTAAACACTTCTCATTCAATTATTACAATTTGTTTTAATTTTTTATTTGAACATTTTAGAAGAAATTAAAGTTAACTACAAATGACAAATTATGCCATAAAGAAAATCAAATGTATAAAAAAAATATTCATTTGAGTGTTTATCTTGACAATGATATAAATGACTATGTTAATCCATCAAGAATAATGTTAAATAAGTTTTCTGATGTATCGTATTGGCCAGAATATAATTGGTCGAGAGATAATAATATAAATACAGACCAAGGAGAAAAATATGAAATGGAAGATATATCACGTTAGTACTTAAAATGGATAATAACAATTATTAATAATATTCCTTTCCTCTTTTAGGTTCAATTTTTTTTGTGTGTATAAAATTATAATTATGCTCTTGGGTTTCTTATAGAAATTTTCTCAGTAGTATCTAGGATATTCATTATCATTTATATTGATCCAAGAAATTGAAAATTATTCAATATAATATTTATTAAATCGATAGGTTTTATTATTGAAATTTGTTATTATGTATACATTTTGTAACAATATTATTTTTAAAAATATTTATTTACTTTATTGCAAGATATTAAAATTAAAAATTTTACCACATTAATAAAATAATTAAAATTTTTAAGTCATTAATCAACATTTAAAAAGCCCTATATATACTTATGTGAACTATGTGATTAAATAATATTGTATTAACATTTATAATACAAATTATGGTTTAATTACATATTCAACTGTTTTACACCAAGATAAATAAACCAAGCCACGTCAATACTCTACACCAATCAGTTATTGTACATTTTTTGTTATATTTAATTAATAAATACTAATTAAATATTAACATTTACACTTTTGTACTTAAAAATTAATCTATGAAATATAGATGCAATTGAAAATGGTAAAATTTGTACATATTATCATGAATTTGTTGCTGAATGTGATAAAAAATCAAAAGATGATGATCTCAACAAATTGGATAATATTATAACACATTTTAATGGAGAGACGTTAGCACATAAAGATGGTATGGATATGTTTTAAATTAAAACTGTGTTATATAGTTTAATTAAAATTTTAATAGATATTACAGTAGCTGATAATTCTCAAGAACATAATTTATCAATGAACATTGATTTAAATAATCAAAATACAGAAATAATAAGTCACGCAAGTTCCTCCTCATTGTCTAATGATAAAAATATATCAATAAATAGACAAGAGAATTTAGGTATTCGTATGTTATTTAGTATTATTTTTTATTGATAAACATTATATTTAATGTTATTTATATAGATTCCATATCTCAGATATTACCCTTAGTGAATACAAATGATAGTGATTATTCATTTTTTGATCCAAATCAAATACATCATTTAAAATGTCCCAGTCACTGGAAAGATAAATTTGAACAAATGACAATGACAAGTAATATTTTTAAAAAAATGTTATAATTCATATATTAAATTATGGTCAGTATTTTTTAAAATCAGATAAAGAAAAAAGAAGACGTATTAATTCACCTGAAGGTAATCATAACCAAACACATTCCAAAACTAATTCTTCCATTGCATCTAATAGTAAATCAGAAAATAACCAATATAAGGTGGATTTCAGTACAAATATGTCTGGAAAATTAAAAGCTTTAAAGCGCAAAACTGGCAGAAATAAATGTAGTTATCAATCATGGAAACCACATGATAACATAAATTTAGATTCTAACAAATTAAAATTAAGTCTTACTAAAACGTAAGTATTGTTTATTATAATATAAATCTTTTAATGATCAGGAATTTACAATACATTTATTTATGACAGATTAGAGATGTGCAAGTATATGAATGTGTGTCCTGAATGGTACAAAAATAAATCTGCGGAATTAAATAATGTTACAAATGAAAACTCTCCAAGCTTGTCTTCAGAACTAAATGTTTCATATGGAAATGTATTAACAAATATATATATACATATACATACACACACACACACACACACACACACACACACACACACACACATATATATATATATATATACATGTGTATATGAACTAATTGACAAATGCTATAACTTTATTCTAGGTTTAGAAATATTTTACAATACAAATTTGATAATTTTAAATTTTAAAATAAATCGGTAGTCATGTTTTTTTTTTATATTTGGTCATTTATTTTCTGTGATACATTAAGTTTATAGAAACATAAACTATGAAAAATTATCAGACTTTAAGTATATTTTTAATACCGATATTTTTTTAAATTAACTTAAAATGGTTATTTGAAATTTAACGAAAAATTTTTGAATGTACTTTGTTACTTAGAAAATAAAAATGTTATTCTATAATTGTAGCTTAATGTATAGAAATTATTAAATAATAGAGCATATTACATAGAATAGTTATAATGCTTGAAGTTATGTTCAGATATATATTATATATATTTTTAGTAAATATTTTATATTTTTATATTTTATATTGACTATTAAACTCTGTGCAGGGTGATATATTGCATGTTGAAACTACGGAGAATCATTCTTCAGATAATGATAGAAATGAGGCTGTAATAATAAACGACAACAATTTAATTCTACAAGACTGCTACAATATTGAAGACGATGATACGTATGAGGTAAATTATTTTAAATAATTTCAAACTTGTATAAATTAATTTAATTTATTTTATTTTTAAGGGGATAGAAATATTTAGTTATTTTCCTGGATATATTGACATGCATAAATTGAAAAAGTATATTCTTAATATTATTAAACCAGATGGAAATATAGTTTTATCCATTACATTTGAAGATTTACTACTACAGTTACCAGAAATATTACCAGAAAACATGAAAAACAATCTTCATGTAGCAGTTATATATGTTGCTTTATTGCATCTAGCTAATGAACATAATCTTCATTTAGAAACTAACGGAAATGAAATAAAAATATCTCAAGGTTAAATGAAAACTATAAAATAAGATTTGTATTTTGAAATACAATAACAAGTACTTGAAGTTAATATAGTTTAATATAATATATATAAGAAAAATTTATTATTAGTCTTCCCTGTTTTTTACAAATCTTAAAGATGACAAAGTTGTATTCTACACCTTAATAAATGGTGTAGTACCTGGTTGTTAAGGATATAACTTATGATGTTAATTTGTTTTGTTTATAATTTATGGATATACTTAAATTAGATATAAATTTTTGTGGTATATTTTATTCAAAAAAATTTTAAATATTAAAGTTTAATCTTAAATATCCTAACTTAACTTTTAATTTTATGTTTCTATATTTGCTTTTTACAAACTCTCTAAGTTAATTTATAATGAAAAGCAAAGACGAGATATTTAACAATTTTCTTTTGATATTAAAACATAAGATAAAAATATCAATCAGACTAATTATAGATTTGCATTTATTAATTTCAATACCATTATTATAATTTAACTACAATATGTTATACATAAGTTTCCTGATCATCTACATGGTATGTATAATTTATTAAAGGTTAGATTGTTATATAAATGTTAATTTCAGTGCTATACTGAGTGTGAGTGTATGTACACATGTATACATTTTATATTTCATTTCATTTATAATAGCATGATTTTTAATACAATTTTATAAACAAATACACAGTATTTAAAATAACATTGTTTCAAATTGGGATTTTAATTAAGAAATTAAAAAAAGGAACAAAAATAAAGTTAATAAGTAAAAATTAAATGTGTTATTTCTAATTTATTTAAATAAATATTTTAAAATATTAAAAGTTAATTGTTTAAAACAAAATAACATTTTATTATTTAATTATTAGTTTATTGCTAAAATAGGATTAATTGTAAGAATATAAAGAAAATGTATGATAAAAACTTTTAATTAAAAATTTTATATTAGCATTTTTTGTTAAACATAGCTAAATGTATCAAATATAAAATAATTTATAAAAGTATAAATAATAAAACTAATATTTAAAGTTACATACTGCAAACACTTATACTATTGGACAAATCCACTTTTCCTTTCAATGTTTTCTTTTGAAGTTTCTATAATGTATATCATAAGTAAAGTTTATTATAAATAAATTATAGTGTTTGGAATGAAATTACCTTGTTGAATATATTTGCCATAATTTTATTTGTTTTATATTCCTCTTTCCGTTTTATTTCTACTTTTTTATTTTTAACTTCAGCACATTTGTGGTATTTGCGTTCAGTCAGTTTTCTCATTTCTTTTTGGCTCATTATACGTTTAACAGCTTAAATAAAATTACTTAAATATTTAGTAAAATATAGCTTATTAACAAATATTACCCAATGGATTTGGTGGAATTTTATTATTATAATTGTGTGTTATCAACAAATTTCTTTTTAATTTTTTTCGCTCATCTCTCAAGTTTGCTATATCAGTTAAGATATTTCGTCTTTCTTCTGCTCGACAAACATAATCTGGACGATTTGCTATTAAATATTCCTATAAATTAAAAATTAAATTTCACCTTTTAATTAACTGATTATACCTATCTTACTAGGCAACTTTTTAATTATTAAAAATTTAAAATATAATTTTAATTATATGGAACACATATAAAAGATAATATATGTAATGTTTCCAAATTAAATCGTAATTCATAACTATAAAATAGTATTTTGGTATTTCAAAAATAAATTAGTTTTATAGTTTAATTTTATAAATTAATTTGTTAGTTTTTAAAATGTAATATTAAAAACTCTAGAGACCACATTATAATTCTTGAAAAACAATATTAATACAAATCTCTATTGATACCTGTAAACTTGGTAAAGGAATTTTATTTGTTTGGCAGGCTACAGATACTGATTGCCTTTGTTCTTTTGATTTTTTATTAGTCTAAAAAGAAAATCCAACTATTAATTTTATTTTATTTAATATTATACATTAATTTGTAAATCATACAAAGTCATCCAATTTCTTTGAATATCTCGAAGGAGGCTTAAATAATATATCATATGTTAAAGAACTTTTATTACTATTTGGTTTTAATTGATGATCAACTATGAACACAGAATTGCTTTGATATTCCTTTCTATCATTTTTTAAGTTAAATTTGTTTAACATCTCAGTTTTATCTAAAGTAATATCTTCACCGAAAGTATTCTGTTCTTGTTTCTCTTGAATATTATGAAGAGTTTTCTTGCAACAATTTTTTATAGATTCAAGTTCATTAAGTAAAATGCCCTTTTTGTAATGTACATGATTACAAACTGTAGTTGAAGATTCAACATCTGTATCGTCACTTTTTGAGGTAACTGTAAACTGTTTTGATGATATAGTTGAATCAATTTTTGTGTTAGTAGTAATATCAGAACTAGTTTTGGTAGTAGTGGTAATATCTGAACTTGAGTTTGATATTGGATGTAATCCTCTATAAAATTATTAAATTTATTTAGAAATAAATATAAAAATAATTAATATCTAATAATATAATGTATTAATATTTCTTTTAACAAATTGGAATATTTATGAATTGTATTAGGTATTTTGAAGTTATATAATTTTAACCTGGACTTATATTTAATGTTTGCTTGTTTTTGCTTATATGAATTCCAATTATTTTTCAGTTCTTCGTGAGTATTAAATAATCTAATACGCATTGTAAAATATCAAAAATATTAAACACAAATTCAGTTATACATTAAAATTTGATAAATTAAAAACAAACTTTTTCAAATTATTTAAATGGGATATTTGATTGTTAATCCAAAGCATTTGATTTTCTTTTTCGGTTTTCATATAATTTGCAAGAAACCAAGCCAAATGCTTCTTATATACTTTATTTTCATCATTTATTTTACCTATTATTATATAACATATTAATCATTTGCATTCAGAAATAAAATAATGTATTTATAACTTACTTTGATTACGGACATTTGAAGATGATTCCAAATCTTTTTTTCTTGATATATTTGACTTAGTAGATGTAGATTGTTTCAAATTTTCAATTATTTTAATATCTGTATCTTGTATTGTACATTGCACACCTTGATTCTTTTGTTTTTGTAATTTCATGGTCTTTTAAGTAACAATGAAAAAATTATCAAAAACTTATTAAATTATTGTATCTAATACACCCATTACATGAGTTCTGACATTGAGAACATTTTTTATTTTTAATCACAATAAGGTTTTTCCTCATAAGTTTATTATCTATTTAGATATCTAATAGGACTTTGTAGTTTATTTATTTAACCTTCAATTTTATGATTAATATGTAATAATAAAATTATCAACTAATGTTTAAAGTTCAAAATTAAGTATAAATGACAAAAATGTTCATAAACCAAGTTTTGGCCTCATTTGATTTATTTTATTATTATTTATTAATCTAATTATTTAATCAAATTGATTAAATTATATACACACACACGCATACATAAATGATAAACAATTTAATAATTATGTATTCTTCTTCCTTATTGTTTTCCCAGCTATATGGGGTCAGTCAAATAGATTTATGTATTGTAGTTTCTAAATATGCTAATTAAGAACTTATTATTTTATCATATGCATGCACTCAAAAAATTATACAAATAAGTTATATTAAGTAATTAAATATTAATGGATTATAAATGTAATTAGTACATTTTATCATATTATATGGTTGTTGATTATATAAATATAACAATTAATTTTCTAAAATCTAGAAATTATATAAGTAAAATTTGGCGGGTAAGCAAGTTTATTTTAAAATGTTTAAATACTTACGTATGTTGGAGTATACAATTTTTTTGCTTTGCACTTTTGTAAGTTTATATGTCGCCCAGAGTCCATAGAGGATTCATCATACTGAGATTCAACATCATCTCCATATCTTGAAGAAGTTATTGGTGATGAAAATGTAACTGTACTAGAATGATTATCTAAAAAAACTAACATTTATAAAACAAATATAAAAAATTTTTAACCAAAAATTATTTTACTTGTTTGATTATTGACAACTGTATTGGCAGTATTTGTTGTTTGAGAAGTAAAATCTTGTCTAATGGGAGTTTGATCGCTATCTGATGTACTTTTTATTGATATATTGTTGTCTTTATGTACATAATTTTTCAGAAAATTTTCAATCATTTCTTTAAATATCTCTTTTCGTTGAGATTCATCTGTTAAACCATTTTGTTTCATTGCTTCCACTAACATCTTAGTATTTTGTTTTATTTCTTTATCTATGTAATCCTCTAATACACTATTATCTCTACCATTATAATATGTATTTCCTGGTAAATATTCAAAGCTATTTACTCGATCTATAGTAACATTTGTAGAATTTTGAAATTCTTTTGCTACCCAAGATCCAGCAGTATCAGCACTTCCCAGTGTACTATTTGATTCTTTGCTACTTTCTGATAAATTTCGTTTTTTTTTTTTTAAATCAATATCTAATTCATCAAAATTGTTTTTCTGTTCAAAATTCAAATTAACGCGTTTATTTTCTAGTTGTTTATTATGTTCAAAATTCAGTGATTCTAATTTATGTATTACTGTTGATACTGATAGCGAAGAAACCATTGGTGATCGATATTTTGGTAATGTATCACTTTTAGTTGTTATACATTTTAATGCTTCAAATGAAGCTGATCTTTGACTTTTAGATGATGCTACTCCGTTCAAATTAATTAATGAATTACTTTTGGTCTTTATACCAATTCTTTTTTCATAATCAATAGGGGTAGAATTAGCATTATTAACTAGACTATTTACAGCCATCCTTTCAATAGTGCTCATATCTTGTGTTTGTTGATTCGACATAATAACATACCCCACATCAGCTCCACTGTCCCATTCCAATGGTCTTATTGAACAGATACTAGAAGGAGATGACGCATTTAATAATTTTGGTGCTTCTACCAGACTATGATCGCTATCTGTAAGAGATATTTCATGTTGACGATGATTGTCGATAGATACATCATCGTTTACATTTATCCTGTTTATTTTTCTTCGAGATTTTATTGATTGCGAATGATCTGTTGAATTTGCATTGATATCATCAAAGCTACTACACGGAGAGATGATTACGTCGGAAAAACAACTTTCAAAATCTAACAGATCCGACATTTTGAAAAAAAAACTAACCAACTACTATTGTTACAAAAATTGTTATAATTATTATGCAAGTAATCATTAAAATAGTAAAAACTCAAAAATCAAAATATGTTTACATTTTACGCCGTTAAATGTTAACTGTTAACTATTATTATTGGATTATAGATAATATTATCTGAATTGATGATATTAACGGACTTAATTTTAATTTATGATAAGAAAAATTATAAAATATGTTTACAGTACTTTATATTTCTTTATTATTAATCCAATATATAACAGTATGAGTGACGACTAATGAGTCATAATGGACTGACCCATAAGCAAATTTTTGTAATAATTATTTAAAGCTAGAATTTTCGTTCAATAAAAATGACAATATAAATAAAAATTTTGTTACTGTGTAATACCTCTTTTATAGATCACAAAATAAAAATACGTAGATTTACAAATGCGAATTAAATTCCTTGATTGTTCTTTTATATAGAGGTATGATTTCAATTATGAATTATAAAAATTAGGTAGCAGTAAGTGAACTATAGTTGTAAGTAAAATTGAATCTTAGTGCGAATAAACTAAATGAGCATGTTAGATCTAAACCATATATCTCAAAATGTAGTTAATACGTCTATGATAAATCATTATATTTACCTTATCTAAAAAGAATTATTATTATTATGTGCACATTACTAACGCAAAATATATTATATGTTTGTGAGAGCCTTTTTAAAATTTGATTATGTAAATATATGTTAGTTATTAAAGTATAGTCAAATTAAATAATTTGAATACAGTAAGATAATTATAAGACAATAAAAAAACAAACAAAAATATATATAAAAATATTCTTATTTAAATCATAGAACCGGTTGAAAAATTTGAAAACTAAAAAGTTCCAAATATTACTTTGAATAAAATATAAATGTCTTCTATATTATTATAAACTTAAAATGTTGTTGGTTAAGAGAAAAATATTATGCACTGTACATTTTTTTTTTACATTAAAATACTTAAGCAATATAAAAATGTTTTAAAATAGATAATATACTGCTTTTTAAAATGTTGATTAAGAATTTAATAACTGACACTTTTTCATTTTTGGAAGATCATTAGGAAAACAAATAAATGTATTAAGTTAAATAATAATAAACCAGTCATTTTTTGTCAAAATTAAATATTTGGTGTAATCTAAATAAATTTAACAACAAACACCAAATATTAATTAACAAATTACAACATAAAATAATGATTAAATTATTTTTAAGTAAAAATTATGTAAACATTCCAAATTGCCGTGGCATAGTATATAATATATTTGTCAAATTAAATTTATTATATTAAATTATTATAAAAAAATTAACTGTACAATAAATTTTTTTATGTAGTTCAAAATATATATAAACACTCATACATAATTATTTAATACATCACAAGTTTGGTTGAGAATCAGGAGGTTTAGGATCATTGTCAGTTTTATCCTTTTTATGCCTTTTTTCTTTTTTATATTGGGCTTTCTTAATGAATTTTTCCCAATTTCTATGATTTAGTTTCATAAAATCATCAATTTTAGCAATTTCAACCAAATATGCTGCTAAATGCAATAATTCTTTGTCCATTTCCCAATTTAGATGAGCTTCTCTAAATGGACGAATTTTCAAACCATTTTTTGGGTTCATTAAGAAATTTCGACGAATGTCATCAAACATAATTGTATTATGTTTATTATAGTTTTCTGGAAACTTACCCCATATTACACCCAATGGTTTAACCTT
>JAIPRN010001724.1:17785-40309 GCA_025469175.1 Geopemphigus sp. TES_GeoC_2020
ATAATAATAATAATATATAAGTAAAACAAATATTAAATTGTGTGATTTAAGATTCCAAAATAATAACTTACAGAAACAACTCCATATTTAGGAGTATGTACGGTAATCATTGCAGCATTATCTAAGTAGAACATTATTTTGTATGCAACATTATTGGCTACATTTAAAACAGCCATCTTACGTTCTATCCAACGCATATCAGTCGCTGACCAAATTACAATATCATAGTGCTGTATAAAAAAATTAATATTCAGTAATGAATTTAAATTATAAAATAAATAGCAATAAAACATTTTACTTCATAAGCAGATTCTAAAAAATCATGTAAATATGGTCTCATTAGTTCTATTCCACTTTCAGCTGCTGATCTGTGATCAAACAGTGTATAATCAATATCAAGAACTAAAAGTTTTTTGCCAGGTCTAGGATCATTAAGCATTTTAATCTATTAAATAAAAAACATTCAGATTTAGAATTATTTTATTAATAATGAATTAAATAATTAAAAATTACCTCATAATTATCAACTCTACTCTGTACTTTAGCTAAATGAATTTCCATCTTATCAACACGTTCTTCATCAAACTCTTCAGAATCATAGCTTTTACACTTGCGGCCTTTTTCTCTTTTAGGTGGGACTACACTTGCTTCAGCTATATCTTCTTCTTTTGAACCAACCATCATAATTTTAGTACCAGACTTAATATTTATTGCATTTAATAAACATTCATCTGGAGCCATTTTACCTAATAAAATATATTTATGTTAATAACATAATTCCTTTATTGTTTTAGTATTTTACTTTTACTGTCTTAGTAAACTACCTTTTTTATATACCAATTAGTAATGGATATATTAATGTTCACTAATATTACTTACATGATTTTTAATTATTAATATACAATTCTATAACTAGTATAGATTATATTTTACATCAGAGATACATCAATTATTCAATCAAAATAGCCTATACTTGCTTTGAAGCTAGTTGAGATCTCAATTATGATGCAAATGAGAAAGTATATCTAACAAAATACTGTAGATATTTGATAGACTTACCAATTTCAAATTGGATTACATAAAGAATTTATAATATATTATGAGTTGAAGCAATAATGTTCAACAATTGATTGTTTTTTACATGGATATTAACCTCAGTCATCAATATATACCGTATTTAAATTTTTTTAAGATTAATTATTTTGATAAAAGAAAATCAAATACAGTTGGTTATTAAAATAATTTTATGCTGTAGGTTATAATATTAATGCCATTATTTAGGTAAATGGCTGATTTAGAGCTTACATATACATTTTAATATATAATAAAAGTTTTATATAGATATATAAATATAAAATTGATTTGAATTAACAAGTTTTGTTAATCATAATTATAACCAGTTTAATCAAATATACAAATTAAAAAAAAACTAAACTAAGTTATTGTAGTAGAATTTATATAATGGTCACAGTGTATTGCAATATACAATGACATAAATATTTTCTTTACCATTATAATATTATTATAGATTAAAAAATCTAAGAAAATTTAATTATATTAAGTATATATATATATATATTATAATTATAAAATTATATAACCTGACATTCTTAAGTTGATAAGTTTTTGTCTTTCTGGACGCACACCAGTACATTTGAAAATTTCTTCTTTTAACGTTTTCACATTGCTATTGATATTCAAATTTTTTATATCATAATCATTGCCATTCCATTTTATTACTATGTCCAATAAACTGATTGAGGACTGCTCCTCGAATTCCATATCTTTTCCTAGACTATCCAGGGATGGAGCAAGCATTGAGAATAACTCTAAATGATTATATAATTTTTATATACTATTCGTAAATTTAAATCATTTTTTTGAAATTATACTCTTAGGTACTAAATAGACAACACAATTTATTAAATCACAGCTCACTCTCAGAACCCAATAAATCAAAATGTTGTTATTGTGATAACTTCATTATAATGCACGGATACATAAGATAATGTACAGGATAGGTAGGAAATAATTTTAAAAATCTCAGAAAAAAATTAAGTTTCAAAAAATGTAAACTACATTATAGATCTGCTAATTTTATAAAATAAAAATATTAGGTTTTATAAATCTTTTAATTAATGGTAATTATTAAAGAGAAATTAATTTTCAATAAATATTGTAAATAGTATTCACTGTATAATAATTATGATAAAGGCCTTGGACACTTACAAACAGCTGATAAATTGTTGGGCGAAAATCTCATGTTATAATACTACAGTATATTTGACTATGATGGTCAGGTGTTGAGTGTTAAATTCTACGTTTCTAGAGAGAATTCAATTCTTTATTGCTTTTTAGTGTTTTAAAATTGTTCAATTTTTGGATTGAAAACAATAATATTCTATACAATGGACATTCAACAAGCTAATAAAGAACACGTATTAGCGGTTTCCAGAGATTTTATTTCACAACCCAGGCTTAGTAAGTTTATATGCTTAATCACTTTAGGGCGTGTCTGTGCTATAAATTCATATGAAATTAATTATATTTTTATTATATACTAATTATTGAAACCTATGTTAGAACTCAAATAAAAATGTAATTTATGTTTTTTGTGGACAAACTTGAATAATAATTTAAAATATCAAATGTATTAATAATACACAATTCATACCATGTTTATTTGTGTTATAGAACATATAATAAGTTAAAAAAGCATAAATAATTTTAACTTTTCCATTTTATAAACATTTATTTTAATGGTAATATATATATATGGTACCTTTATTTATAAAATATGTAAAATGTATACTGCTTATACATATATTGTGTAATATAATTAAACATATATGTTAATTCTTTTTAACGCTTTTAATTATAATACAATTTTATAATATAGGGAATTTATGTTATTTATAATTTACATAGATTTTATAAAGTTTTTGTCATTTGGGAAAGTTTGATGTTAATTATTTCATGTGGGCGTGGTTTTTTTAAATTATTAATTTTATTAATATTATATTTTTATAGCATATAAAACTGTTTCCGGTGTTAATGGCCCTTTGGTAATTTTGGACGAAGTTAAATTTCCTAAATATGCTGAAATTGTTCAATTAAGATTACATGATGGTACCCTTAGATCAGGGAAAGTACTTGAGGTTTCTGGGTCTAAGGCTGTTGTTCAGGTTCAATTTAAATATTTTCTGTAAAGTATTTAATCTAGTTTGCCGTTTTATTATCAACAGTTCTGGTTTTAGGTATTTGAAGGTACATCGGGTATTGATGCTAAACATACCTTATGTGAATTTACGGGAGATATTTTACGTACACCAGTATCAGAAGATATGTTAGGACGTGTTTTCAATGGTAGTGGCAAACCTATAGATAAAGGCCCCCCAATTTTGGCAGAAGATTATCTAGATATTGAAGGTCAACCTATTAACCCATACTCAAGAACATATCCACAAGAAATGATTCAAACTGGTATTTCAGCTATTGATATAATGAATTCCATTGCTCGTGGACAAAAAATTCCAATATTTTCAGCTGCTGGATTACCACATAATGAAGTATATATGGATTAATTAATTAAATTATTATTTAAAGAAGATATTTATATTTGTGATGTACTAAATTTTATACATAATTTTGTACCTTAGATTGCTGCTCAAATCTGCAGACAAGCTGGTCTTGTAAAACAACCTGGTAAATCAGTTCTTGATGATCATGAAGATAATTTTGCTATAGTATTTGCTGCTATGGGTGTTAATATGGAAACTGCTAGATTCTTTAAACAAGATTTTGAGGTAAAAAAATTTAAATAATTATTATTTATTAGAAACTTAATATTTTTCATATAATATTCATATTATGTAATATATAAATATTTATTTTAGGAAAATGGTTCAATGGAAAACGTTTGTTTGTTCTTAAATTTGGCTAATGATCCTACTATTGAACGTATTATTACACCTCGACTTGCTTTGACTGCTGCTGAATTTTTAGCTTATCAGTGTGAAAAACATGTTTTGGTTATTTTAACTGATATGAGTTCATATGCTGAAGCTTTGCGAGAAGTTTCTGCTGCTCGTGAAGAGGTACCTGGACGTCGAGGTTTTCCTGGATACATGTACACTGATTTAGCTGCAATTTATGAACGGGCTGGACGAGTGGAAGGCAGAAATGGTTCCATCACACAAATACCTATTTTAACTATGCCTAATGATGGTAAGTAAATAATATTTATTTTATGATTTATGGATTTGAATTATAAATTTTATTTAAAAAAATATTTAGATATTACTCACCCAATTCCTGATTTAACTGGATATATTACTGAAGGTCAATTATATGTTGACCGTCAATTACACAATCGTCAAATATATCCACCAATAAATGTATTACCATCCCTAAGTAGGTTGATGAAATCTGCTATTGGTGACAAAATGACACGCAAAGACCATTCTGATGTATCAAATCAGTTGGTAAGTTGTTGAATTAATAAAACTATTATCTATCAATATATATATATAATATAATTTAAATTTTTAGTATGCTTGCTATGCAATTGGCAAAGATGTTCAGGCAATGAAAGCTGTTGTTGGAGAAGAAGCATTAACACCAGATGATCTTTTATATCTTGAGTTTTTAACTAAATTTGAAAAAAATTTCATTACACAAGGTATTTAATTATTAAAAAATGGTTATAGATACACCATAACATTTTCTTTCTTTTCTTAAAAGGTAATTATGAAAATCGTACAGTATTTGAATCATTGGATATTGGTTGGCAATTATTACGTATTTTCCCTAAGGAAATGTTAAAGAGAGTTCCAGCGACTATATTAGCAGAATTTTACCCCAGAGATTCACGTCCAAAATAAAACATGTAAGTAAAAACAAATTATTCAATTTCGTTTACAAAATTGTATTAACCATTAACAGTTAATTTAAATATTTGTAATATTATTGGTCTAATTTGTAAAGGTCTTTAATTAAAATTTCAATCTTTTGTGAGAAATAAAACATATTATTTTATTTATTTTAAAGTTTATAGTATATTCAATAATAAAAGTTATATAAGATATTCAAAACAAATTACTGCATTTAATTGAATTAATTTTTGCATGCACATTAAAACGAAATTCCTAGATAATCATATTTTTATAATGAAAATTTGGTCTTAGGAGTTTGGATTTTCAAAAAATTTGTGTATTGTGTGTTACTTGTATCGTTAAATACTGTATATCATAATGTGTTTATGGTTAAAGTTAAGTAAACAATTTATGAAATTAAAGTTAAAGGAATATTTATGTTTTATCTTGTTGAAGACAGCTATCATTTTTTAATGCTAAATTACTTACCTTGAAGTATTAAGCCAATAATATAATAAATTATGATTCATTTTTAATACAATTAGATTATTTGATTAATATTTTGAAAACTTAAATGTGTTCCAGATTGAATATTTTAATCGTAGATTATCAAAAATTCTTCTATATTCATTCTTCATTGGTTCACCTTGTACATTCCATTATGATTTATGAATAAATAAATTATTACCATATTGTTGTTATGATGGTACTTTATTCTAGAAAATAGTTTTACTATTCCCATTACTTTTAATTCTCCATATTAATATTCATGTATTTATACATATTAAAAAGTAGTAATAATTAACATTTTATTATATAATTATTAATAGACCAAATATTGTAATATTTAAAAATGGGAATTTAAGTATATTAGATTGTCAAATAATAATTTGTAAGAAAATGATGTTAATTCCTTTGAGGTATTTTACCTTTTTTGTTGTTGTGAAATTATTATATTCTATCGATTAAAATTGGTTTGAAAAATTTATATTGTTATTGGATTTATTGAATCTCATTTTTGTTTGGTCTTGTTTTAATTTTGATAATTAATTATGACAAATTAATTGCATTTAGAATCTATAGTTGTGGATGAAACTGTGGTTAAAACTAAAAATTTTATTTAAATCCAAACATTTTAATATTTTGATTCTTTAGATATGTGTTACTTAATTTTATAATTTATTAATATTCTTCTAGTAACCTTTATGAAATTACAAAAGAGATACATGGGGAGGTACCATAGTGTATGTTATTATGTGTGGCTGATGATAAAGTATTAGTAGGAGAAAATAAGGAAGTTAATCAAAGACTCAATATGTGGAGATTAGCCCTAGAAGGAGAGGAATTAAGGATTAATAGAAGAAAAACAAAGTATATATAAAGTACAAGTTCAATGAAAGAGAACAAGGAGTGTAATGACAGTAGTGAGGACAAGGTAAGGGAGGTTACTGGTCCGAACTACTGCCTTCAGGCTTTCCAGGCCAGTGAGGGTATTGCCGGTAACGTAATAAAAAAAAAAAGGTAAGGGAGGTTAAAAGTTTTAAATATTTAGGGTCTCTTGTACAAAAGAACGAGGATTTTGACTGTATAAAATAGGATTAGTGTGAATGGATCAAGTGGAAAAAAGCGTCTGGTATCTTGTGTGACACAAGAATTCCAATTAGCTTGAAAGATAAGTTCTCTAAGAGTGTAATGAGACCAACTATGTTGTATAGTTCAGAGTATAAGGCAGTGAATAAGAAAATAGAGCAGAGAATAATTGCAGCCAAAATTCAAATGCTTAGATGAATGAGTGGAATGATAAAAGGAAGATAGGATAAGAAATTAATATACAAGAGGAAGCATAGAAGTAGTCTCAATTATAGATAAGATGAGGGAAAATAAGCTTAGATGGTTTGATCATATTATGAGGAGAAAAAATTCAGAAGCCATAAGAATAGTTATGGAACTGAAGAAAGAAGAGGAAGAGGAAAATCAAAGAAGTGGTTGAATATAGTTAAGTGTGATATGAGGACTATTGATGTGTATATGAATGATGTGGGAGGTTGAGTCAAGCGGAGATTGAAAACCAAGGTGGCCAATTACTAATAGGAAAGAAGCAAGGAAGATGATGACTTCTAGCCACTTTGTAATAATATATATTTTTTAAAATTAGTAAACTTTTATTTATTAATGACCTTTAATATTTAAATTCAATTTCAAAATCAAGAAATAAAATATTTTAATCTTTGTCAAATTATATTATTTTAATGATTTTTATTTTTAGTCAGTCCAGAGTTCAAACTTTTAATCTATATTCATATACACGAAAAATAATACTTTTGGCCAATATAATATATTGTACTACAAACACTAAGAAAAATTGTTCAACGTGTCAGGTTAGGTACATAAATCAAAAAATTAAATTTAAACATAATTGTTAAAAATATAATACTTTAAAATACATGTATATTTCTATAACATTAAGATATAAATTTATATAGATATCCATTATTAAATTGAATCTATATTATATAATGGAACACTTCTAATAAGTATATAAAAAAAATTATATAATTTTAGTACCTTTAATTTTTTTTTTACTGTCTATGTACGAGGGACAAATGATAAGTAATGCACAATCACCGATAACTGACAATTGTAATAAGGTAAAGACTTTAAATTGATGTCAAAATAAAGCTATTATTATCCTTTATAACTGGGAAATTGCGCTTGAACATCATTCGAATTGTTTCTCATCAGTACGAGTCAGATTGGAGCCTAGTACAGGTGTAATGTCAACAAGATTAAAACAACGAGCTGTGATCGAACTTTAACCGTCGAAAATGTTAAACCGACAGACATTCATCGACGTTTACGGTAATGAAACTGTTGATCGAAGCACGGTATCTCGTTGGGTATCAAAATGTAAATTATTGGAACCTGGTAAAATGAATAAAAAAGTTCAGTGACAGTATGAAGAAACTTGTGGCCCGTTGGGAAAAATGTATGTCTGTAAATGGTGACTTTATTGAAAAACAAAGATATTTATTTTTAGCTAAAGAAGTACACATTCATATATTTTTTTTTAATTTCAATTATCTCCATTCTCGAAAAATTCACGATTGTGCATTATTTATTATTTGTCCCTCGTAGTATAAAAGCAGAGAACTTCATGGTTTTTTATTAAATTATTTTGATTATCTGTAAAACTAAAAATGATATATATGAAACTGCAGTATTCAAATTTAAATATATAATATAAATGTACCAGAAAATAAAATCTGGTTCCTATGTATTAATTGTCTATAGTTAAAAGTTGCCATAACCCATAAAACCCTTATTAGCTATGGAGATGATTATGGGTAATTTTATTGATTTTATCCTAGTTTATTTTTTAAAGAAATTTTGTTTATTTTAAAACTAAATTCCTGTTTCCTCCCAATCTTAAAAACCGAAATATTTGACACCATCCATTTTTTACATAAAAAAAATTATCAGTTTCTAATAACAATTTAAAAAATATGTATAATAAATAATTTTTAAAACTTAAATTTTTACTTATTCGTTGAAATTGTAGTACATTTTATTTATATATTAAGCAATTGATACCAAATTAGTTTTAGATAAATATACATATACAGCTACTTTGATATAATAAAAAATAAGTATCTTAATAAATATGTATACTGAATTTAAGGAATTTCAATTATTTTGTACATCATATCTATTTATTTCAATTCTACGTATATAATACTATTAAATGTTGAGTGATAATATCTTAGCAATAATTAAGGTAAGTTAATCTTTTTTTTAATTTTTAAAATTATTTGTGATAATATATTATTTTATATTAATATTTATTTTCAAATCATTAATTTTCTTAAAAAAGTTGTGATTTTAAATAATTGGCTAAAAAATATATATCTATGAATGCTTGGAAACTGATTAATTATATCTATTTCATAAATATATTCAACTCTAATATTTTAAACTTTAAATGGAAAATATATTTTTAATAATTATATATTTGTTTTTTTATTTGATATATATATATATATATATATTAACTTCACTTATTAGCACAATGAGTATATTAACTTAGTTTAAAAAAACATGCTTGTTAAGTTCAAGTAGAATAACCATCCACTGTTGACACTAATTGATAATTAATATTTTAAATGATTTAAATAGCCAGAAAAGCCTGATTGTATTTATAAAATAAATAATACATTATTTCCATTCTTCGTAGATTGTCAAAATTAAGTTATATTCAATATTCATTGTAAAATACAGCTTTAAATATGAATTTATTTATAATTATAATAATTTATAATACGTGATACCTTGATATTTAATTAGTTGTTCTTAAGAAGCAATTTTAATATATGCATGTTCTTATAATACATTTTTGACATAAACTTTCCAACCCAGTTTTATTGAAATAATGTATAATATATATGTGGTAAATTGTATTTTCATATCGGTCATTTATAAAATATAAAATTAAAATAATTTTTGTATAATTTGTAAATGGGTATATTTGTATATAAACTTGCTTTTTAATTTAACCTTTTACTCAGTTATTAATTATTTGTTTATACTTTTAAAACAAACGTCTTTGTATTATTCTCAGTTTAATTTCTGTATACCATTGTTGGTATGTCTTTAGGGTTCTAAAATTATAAATTCTAAAAAATAAAAAAATGATAACGTTATTTAAAAATTTACATTAATTTTTTTGATTTTATTTTTTAATAAAAATAACTATATTCTGTCTACCGATCAGCCATTTAAATATATATAATATAAATTAATTATTCAAAAGATGTGAATTTTAAGTATTTAATATCTAATTTCTGTTTTATTTATATTGTTAAATACAATTATCATTAATTATATTTTATTTTTCAGTATTAGTATTTACTACTTGTGTATCCATATGATTAAATAATTTATTATTAACGATATTGTTTAGCAACGAATTTATGGAATGTTGATTGTAGATTTCATCACGTGTATTCCGTATTTTAAATTCCAGTTTCGTATATCATACTTTGTACTTGGTATCAGTTAATTTAACATTGGTTCATGGAATAGTCAAATATTAATCCTAAACCTAATCTGTGGTATATTTACATTTACATTTTTAACCTTAACACGTGAAAAGATGCGATTTCAACAATTTTCATATCTTCTAATTCCCACTCCACTTTAAATTTAAGATTTAAATTCTAATAAAATAAACGTCATTATGAAATGAGAAGTACCGAACCCTATTAAATAGTATTAAGTCAGTACCTGACAAATAATATCTAATATTTGAAGTACATCACGAGTAATTATTCTATATTTCTCGTTTCAGTTTACTAATGATCATTTCGTGATATTTTTAATAAGGTACGTAAATAATGATTTTTTTTACATTTAGGAAATAATAGTTATTTATGATCTGATTTAATAGAAGAATTGCATAAAATATTTTAAAATGAGTTTAAGGACTAATAATAATGAACAACGGTTAAAAACCACCGGAGAAGATCATTTACTTTTACAAGAAAATATTTTAAAAAATGGGAATAATTTACTATCCATTAATTCGACTATGAATTCAAAAGGTTAGTATGTTTTTGTGATTTGTTATCTAAATAGCTTCTCTTTTAATTACTGTATTTAAGTAAATATTGAATAGTATTAATAATATGTACTGTATAGACATGATATAATATGAAAATAAAATGGTTTTATTATCATATGATATAGTGTATATTAGTGTGTGCATTAATTGCATTTATTGACATCAATCATTGATCAGTCATAAAAAAGTAGTATTAGATAAGAAGTAATTGTAATATTTATGGTTAAGACTACTGGGATAATGCATTACATTTTGATTATATACGTGTATGTGTATAAATATTTTATTCTTATTAAAATTTGATCATTTACTCTTATGCATATAGATGATATTTGTATGGACTAATGTTAAAACGTATATTTTAGGATAATTTTTTTGGATTAAACTTTAAATTTTTTTAAGATTAATACTTTGAAATCAATAGAACATTATTATTTTTTGTTCATGTTTTACAATTATACTTGTACTTGACTTTATTATTATACCTACCTTGACATTATTAAAGATTTAAAATATAGGTTTATTCCATAATTATATGCATTTCCTATTATTAAAAAAAAATGTTTGAAATTATTATTTTTTGTAGTGTTAGAAAAACATTTTAAAAATAAAATTAATCAATTGTAAAATTGTTAAAAGTTTCATAAAAGATTAAAATATTTTTATCAACTTTTAATCAAGACAAAGAGGGCATTAGGAACATTACTTCCTCTCTATACCCTCAAAACATAAGTAGCTGAATAATAGTTGAAACTAGAATTTGTATAATTTAAATGCTATCACAAAATAGGCACAAGGTCCACTATTGATTCAAAATTAACATAATGCTTTAATATAAATGAATTTTCAATTAATAATATATTAATTACTATAACAACTTTTGAATTAGTAGTATTTAAAATTTATTATTTTAATGTAAATCTTTAATTATATGTACAAAAAATTGTATTGTATTTTCTTCTATGTACTATTGTTTGACAACATTTAAAGTTTTAAAGATTTAGTTGTACTTCTATTATTCAAATCTTAATTATATAAGTTTTTTGCTAAAAAAATTTGTTATTTAAGGAAAATAATTTTTGATGAAAGTAAAAGTATTTGATTCAAAACTATTATATAAAATAAATCTTTGGTTTTCACATTGATGCAAATTATATTATTTTAAATCAAACATTTATTTAAATGATTTATTTGTTCCATTATTATTCTAATTTTAGTATTTCTATATTATATAATTATCTATCACATATTTGTTTATTATTATTTAAAGATATAATTAAAAATTTATAATATACAAGTGCTACAATTAATTTAATATAAGTTATTTGGCAATATAAATATTTATCCAAGATTATTTTGTAAACAATTATTGATATATTTTACAACAAATTAGAATATTATTAAAATACACATAAAATCATTATTTAATATTATATTAATTTTAACTTTTAATTAATTAGTATTTGCATTGAAAAAATATAGAAAAGAGTATGTAAATATTATCATTTATATACCATTTTCTTCCACACCATCTTTATACCTTTTAAGAGTAGTTTTTTATAATAAGAAATCAAATATTTATCTTTTTTGTGAATGTATACATGTTTTTATTAAGGTATTCTGAAATAAAATGTTCATTAAGAATTGTTACAGTATTTAATTGATATGATTATTAAAAAATTATATTAAATCTTTCATTTATCTCAATCAATATATTATTTAGCTTCTAATAACTACCATATAAAATATTGAAGACTTATTTTAATGTTTTTTTTTTTAAATTTACATTTGTTATATGCGTTCTACTTTACTTTTTGGTAGTGCTCTAATTTTATTGTCAGGTGATTTCAGATAAACATTACTGATATTTCAATGTTCAACGTATGTAGATGAAATCAAGGCGTATTTAAAATTAATTATTTTGTAGTGAAATGTCCTCACATCGCAACTTACAAAAAATATGCGTATTATTACAAAATAATTTATCCACCAAAGCATTTCCAAACAATTGCTGGATATTGGAAATGTAAAAATGTAGTGTGAAAAAATACAGAATTAATTAATTGCCTGAACATTTTTGCAGTATTGTCGACTTGTAAAATGTATTAATAGAAAAAAGTATTTCCAAATATACACAGTAATTATAATAATTATCAATGGCTCTGTGAACAAGCAATTTTAGCTGCTAAAAATGTTCGTATTGACAAAATTAACTTTACAATTCAAGAAATGTTGTCTGGTGAATTAATTTTGCTTAAATCAATTAATACTGTAGCAGATGAAACGAAATTGTAAATTAGCTCACTGAATTCTTAAATTCATTCAATTTGCCAGGATTTCCATCACATAACTTACATTTAAATATTGGTTTACCTATAATTTTGCTTCAAAACACAAACACTACTGAGGATTGCAATAGAACAAGATTAGTAAACAAAAAAATTATGGAAAATGTCATTAAAGTGACAATATTAAATGGAAAGTTCAGAGAAGGCAATGTTTTATTGCCACGCATTCCAATGATATCCATTAATGCACCAATTCAATTAAAATGCTTATAATTTTCAATACGTTGGACATTTGTGATTATAAATAAGTCGCCAAAAAAAAACCACAATTATATGTAGATTGGATCTTGAATATCCATTTTTTCACGTGTATTATATGTTGCATATACAACATATGTTGTATAATTATATGTCGCATGCTTGTGTATTGGAAATCGATCAAAATTTTTATTTATACACCCGATAGATTAACAAGAAATATTAATGAATTATCATTAAGTCATTTAAAAAAAACATTTCATCAATATGTCTATTTGTTAATGCCTGATGTACTTAAAATATTGTATTGAAATAAAAAGATTCAATCAAGTTAACTTTTGTGTGTGGGTGTGTAGAAAAATAAGTAGTTACAAAATATTAAGGATCCTTTTAAGAGCTATCTTACATATAATCTTTAAAACAACGAAAGTAATGTATTTAAAAATTTTTGTAATGAATAATTGTCATATTACAAAAGAAAATTATACGCAACTACATTTATAAAAAATAAATACTTGATACTTATACTGAACTTATTTAAGAGTATATATTAAATTTACTTTGCGTATATAAATATCTACATTATGATGGTTGAAATTCTTTTATAATCACAATATTGGATAATACTCTTAGTCTTAACTAGGTTCTGTAAATAGATTGAAAAGTTAGTAATTGATTAACATATCATTTTTAAAGGTATTGTCTATTGTATGTTTTTTCTGTGCATTTTCACGTAATAGACGATGGCACGTTCGTTGACTAAAGCATTACAGTTAAGGCTTTCTGGTCAGTGAATGCATAGTGCCTGCAGATGAATATAAAAAAAGGTATTGTTAGAAATGATATGATATGTTAAAGGTATTTAAATTTACAAAATCTAATAAGCAATTAATTTTATTAGAAAATATTGATAAACAAATTAGCAATATTAATGTAATCTGTTTTATGTTAATAATATTCTTAGATAAATCATGTATACCTTAATCGATTGATTATAATCATGTCTAATTTATTAAATTGTCTATACTTAAGGTTTTTAACTACATAGTCTTTTCAACCAAGTATTACATTTATGTGGCTACATGGTTACAATTACTTAGATGAATTTCATTATTTACTGTTATTATAATGTTTTGCATTTTCTTATAAAATGTATTAAAACGAAAAATATACATAATTAATACAAATTCTTAGAACAGGAATATCAAACACGTGGCTTGTGACTTATTTTTATTGTTGGTCTGTAGCTACCAATGCTAATGGACTATTAATTGTAAAAATAATGTATAAAATGTTTTCTTTTTGAAAAATTTTTATGCGCAGCCCGCATAATAAATTATTCAATATATGTGGCCTAGTTAATATTTTGAGTTTGACTTGCCTAACTTAGAATAAACCTTGTACTGATGAGTATATATTGTACATTGTATATATTATAATAGAGTAATAATATTGTAGGTTTTAGGGAAATAATATATTATCCTCTTTATTTCTTATAAATAATATATAACAAAATTATTTTAATTGTTATGCTATTATTTTTGCATATTTTTTATTGATTATTTTGAATATTAATTTCTTTTAGTAGTGTATCTTGAATTTTAGGACTGCAAGTCATTCTAATATAGGTTTTATAATACCCATTTCGATATATTAATATATAATAATAATATGTATTAAGTAGCAATACCAGTGGTAAATATTGCATTTCCAATATTATTCTTGGTAAGAAAATGAATCTGAATATATAACCTTACACCTATCAATATAATGTAGTTTTTTTATTACTGACATTTTGTTTTGACAAATTTGTTAAAATCTGATTTTTATTTATTTTACTATAAAAAATGTACGTAATTTATTATATATATGTATATATATATGTACTATATATTATTATATTTTCATATTTCATTTGTTTTCACAATTTTTTACCGCTTTGTTTAAATTTAATCTAAAAATAACTCTAAGCCTAATCATGTAGCTCTACTACCTCATAAATAATACTTATTACTTAATATTGGGAATTTTACACCTTAACATTTAGCTTAATTTTCTATTTAACTTTTTTAGTATAAAATCAAATACTAAATTATTGATAAATAATTAATAAAAATAATAGAAACTTCTTCGAATTAATTTGATTTTAAAAGGAGTATACTTTTATTGTTTTTAACTATCTTTTCTTTACATTATAATATTAATTTTGCTTCAACGGATTATAAATTTTTTTTGCGACAAAAATCGTTTAATTATATTATTATTTATTTTATAAATGAAAAAAATACAATAGGTATCAAGATTTAAGGTATACACTAGTTCAGCGGTTCTCAACCCATTGGCTGCAGCTTACTTGTGGGCCGCGAGCAGCATAGTACTGGGCCGTGAGCCATAGGTATAATATTAAACATTATATATATTTAAACTATATATACATGTATGTATGTATGTATGTATATATATATACACGAGACATATGTTATGTTATATATTATAATTTTATGAAAATGTATATAGGTATGCTATGAGTGGGTCTCAAATATTATTTTACAAAATTAGTGGTCTGCGAAACTAAAAAGGTTGGGAACCGCTGCACTAGTTGAACATTCCTCATTAGCTTTTGGTAAATAGTATTTTCAGAGACTATCAAACTAAATCTTTAAAACGAATAGGTATGAGACTATTGACAGGTGCTACTTAACTATTAAATTTATTAAATCAATATCAAATTTAATTATAACTTGATAATTTTTTCCATACAAATAAACAATATAAATTGTTGAAGCTGAGAGGTATTTGTGAGTTGAAAGTTAAAATTAAGTTTGTTTTAATTATTTTATTTAATTTTAACTGTTAAAGATATTCTTAGATAAATCATGTATACCTTAATAAATTGACTATTATCATATGTCTAATTTATTATATTGTCTATAACTACTTAGTCTTTTCACCTAAGTATTACATGTATTTGTTTTAAAAAACTGTTATATAACTTCTAGACCCAAATATACTAAATCTAATCTCTAAACAAGTTACTATAAATATCATAAATCTATGTTAGCTTTAGAAGTTTAATCTAAATAGAAATATTCACAGGAACAAAGTTTATTTTTCTAAATTCCTAAATAATTAAAATCTGTTAATCTCTATATGTTATAAAAATACTGATTTTAATTAGTAAAATTGTATTACTCTCATAAATTGCTTATTACATAATACTGGTCATCACAATATATATATTTATAGATACACTGAAAAAAGTAATATATTTTGTCTGATGCAGATCCATAAATTTAAAAATATGAACTTATTACTTGTTCAAATTTTTTAAAACTGACGAATAAATATATTTAATTTGAAAATTCTTAACTCAATCTGCAGAAAATTAATTTGTATTTTTGACTTTAATTCTGCAATATATTTGATTGATTTAAACGTAATTAATTTATTATTTTTAGTTTATATAAAGGTAACTTAATCATAATATGTATTAAAAATATGTTATCTATTTTTGTGGTACTTAATGTTTTTTATACACGTGTAATGTGCATAATATACACGAATAAATATATATATATATTAATTTTATGTTCTAAATATTTTATCTTCATTGAAAATAAAACCGGGTTTGTTATTTATCTTTATTAATGTATATATCGTGTATGTTACCTTCCTATTTTGAATTCCAGTCACATCAAGGTTAAAATTAATACACTTCATTGAATTTTACGAAGTCCTATATAATTAATTTTTTTTATTTTCAACAACTAAACTAAATTATATAATGTAAGTATTATTTTGGTTTTAAATAGAAATAAAAAATGTTAACATTTTATTTACAAAACATTACAACTCATTTATTTTTATTTTCTGTATTTTTACTTTTTAATTATATTCTCAGCAATGGTTTTGTTAGTGATATTTAAAAAATACGTATTACAACATTCTTAAGCCACTAATGGAATTTTAAGTTGTTTGATGACAATCACTGTCCTATATTGCTTCGTACGAATCAGTAGTGTACATACATAAATTATCATTGGTGTGTACTCTCTTCGAAATAATCTCTAGTTATATTTTATAGTTTAGTTTGGAAATAAAAAACTAATTAAATTTTTGCAAAATATTAATAAGTAAGTATTAATTATACATTTCGTTAAACATTTTTTTAATTATGTATATAATAACATACAAACATACTAATTTTATAAGTCCAATTTTATTTGTATGTTATTTTTGATTTACTAAAATTATAGAAGTATATATGTTTCTTTATATACTTTTATAAATATTTTATTTTTATTTATTTTAATTATAAATGAAAGTAATTTATATTTTATAATTGTATTTTTATGAAAATATTTTAAAATAAATTTTAAAAAATGTTACTATCAAAATTGTATTTTAATGAATAGAATATTTATTAACATAGCAAAACAAAAAATTTTAACATTTCTTATTCCGCAATTAAACGATTAAAGTTAACGAAGTATGATATATGTCAACTTTATACCTTTATATTTTATTCAAACTTTTATACAGATTACCGTAAAAAACATTTTCCAAAATTTGTAGATATTTTGAGTAATTCAGTATTTAGATAGTATAAAAATATTGAATGAATTATATTTTCACTAGGTAAATCTTAAAAATTAAAATATTTTTAAACTTACTCAGTCTTAATGTTTATATAAAGAAAATATTATAAAAATAGTTTCGATCAGTGATATTTATTTTTTCTGTATTTTATTTGTATATTGTTTTTCTTTTAGGTATTAATTTTTAAAATTATATGAATATTAAATTTCAACCAAAAATAAGATTAGTTGAATAATGAATATATAAATTTAATTAATTTTCTCTGGGAGGTATAAGGTGATAAATGTTAATGATATGAAGCAAGATATATTCGCATTAATTGTTCTAATTCATATATGGTGGACAGAAACAATAAATCTTACGTGATATCTTTTAAATTGCTTTTTATAAATTAAATCTTATGAAATCTAAAACCTTAGAAATAAGTTAAGGTCAATCCAATTATTGATTTGAATAATTTCAAATTGTTATTTCAATATAACTATATTTTTATGAGTAATATAAATAAGTTGTTTCGTGATAGACTATATAATTTAGTCTATATAATATATAGTTTTTCATAAAACTATTATACCATTATATTTATTATGTAATATGTATGAATAATTGGTACACTTTTTTCAAATAACATGGCATTTATAAATTATTATTAAATAAAATAAATATTATTTTTATATTTGTAGAGTTCATAGTTCGTTAATATTAATCATTAATTAACAAACAAAAAAAATTGTGTCATTTAAATTGTTCAAATAATTAAAGATAAATTTTTTTGCATGGAGTACACTTTTCGCCAAATATGATAATAATTAATCCTTAGTTCCTACCAAACAAAATTAATTATATAATTAAAAACATAAAAAACACTTTATGAAAAATTAGTCTTGGAATTACAATCATTAATATTAAGAGATATGGTGTAAAATTATTAAAGAAAAAATAATAATTAAAAACTCATCAGTAATTACATTTTTATTTATACTAATAAAAGCTGACGTAAACAATTAAGTATATTCATAAAATTTAACTCAATTAGTTGTTTTTAAATTATAACTTAACTGTATAAGTATATATATTGATTATTGAATTAATAATACAATTAAATATTTTATATAAAACATTTATATTTTAATTTTGTATGAGCATCTATCTAATATAATATATATTTTATTTAGACAATATAGACAAATTATTTAGATATTAGAAATTTAATTAAGATAATAATTAGATAATTATAATGACCTTGATATAAAATTATTTAAACCGTATTTTTACAAACAGCTATCTATTTTATAATTTATGTATCACTACTCATTATTTAAAAATGTACGCATATACTAATTATTAATTCGTCGTTATTGTTATTAAATGTTTAAAAAAAATTGTTTCCTATGTTTATTCTATATGTGTATATTACGTAGAATTTTAAGAAAACTTAGGTTCTTATGTTCTAAAACAATTTCAAATATGTACGCATTAAAAATATATAAGTACCTTAAAATCTACTAAAATATTTTACAAGAACACAGATAAATAAATTATTATTTTAAACGTAAATACTTAGTATATTGCTATGTGTTAAAAAATACCATTGTAATAGCACAAGACAAATTACACGTTAGTTATAATTCGAGATTAATTTATTATTATGATTCTTAATAAAGTTAAATATCAACTCACCGATTTATTATATGGCCCAAATATCAGTATAAATAAACGTAGTAAAAATTGTGAATAATTTAAAAAATGTTCCAAAACAAAATTACATTGTGAAACAAGTAATTTGTATACTAATCTAAAATTTATTTTTTGCGTACATAACTACGTTTTTTATCTGCAGTAATAAGAAAAATATATAAGCTAATCAAAATTTTTTTTTTTTAATTATAAAACACAGTTGTTATTTCTAAATATTATTGTCTCAATAAACTAAAGTTTTTAAAACTTCCCTAATCGCTTCTTTAAAGACAAATATAATCATAATTTATCTGTAGTTGCGGTCTGAAATATTTATTAAACAATTTACATATCTATATAATATCTTATATCCTCAGAAAGCGTGTGAATATAATTATTTTAATAATACATAATAGAATACTGTTTTTGCCAAATTATAAAACAGATAAATTTTTACAAAACAAAAGAATTATTTTGGTGGCCAATCAGGTTTTCATTGGCGTGTATTTTTTCATTATACCCTAGAATTTTAAACATTGAATTTAGCATATAAAGATGTTAAATGTTTCAAATATTTTTTTCAAATTTTTAGAACAATTCGCGTAAAATTAATACAAAATATAAGAAGCATTTATGTTTTTCGTTATTTTCAAAAAAAATTATCATACCAACTTTAATGGGTAACTTGATAGAAAAAATATTGGTTAGTAATTTTGCATCAAAGCTTTAAATTTTTAAAATGTTTAATATGTTAAACTCGCATGATTATATTATTGATTAGATTATTTTTTTAAATCTTTAATTATTTCATTAAAGAAAAAAAATTACATGTATCAATCTAAAATACAACAAATTGTATCAGATTTAGTTAAACATTATTTTATGGCCATCAGTGAAAGAAGAATACTTCAAAATAATTCAAGAATGTATAATGTTTAAAGTGATTATATTGTAAAACATCATCAAGAGTCACTAATGGGTGGCTGCTTAATCAATATACCATGCGAAATTACTTTCATCACATAAACTTATTGTACAATATTATGTATAGATTGTTTATTTCGTAATAAAAAAAAATATATATATTGTAAATATAGCAGTTGGTTAGAAACCAAAATGGCTCTTAATTGAATTCCACATCCCAATCTATATCCCTCATTAAACAGCTTTCAAGTATCATATTGTGGCATGATATGTATAATTTGATACTCAGGTTTTGTTTGATTATAATGTGTTTAATTTAAAACGTTTATAAATTTGTTTTTTATTTTTTTTTCGTAAGCATAAACACTTAATTGCTTTTAATAGCGAAATTAATGTTTATCATTTTAAAAGTTAATTGTTCGATATTATGATTTGTTAACACATATTGTTTTAAAATTGCTTCATATTTTAATTGTAGGAATAATGTTATGCTCTAAGCATCTTCACACATTTGTCATATTAGTATTCATTGTTGAGTTAGCTAGCAAACCATACAAAACGAAAATTTGTTTTTAAAAGATACCTTACTCCTAATAAAATATAGTTAAATATAATTTAATTTTAATATTTAATAAAAATAATAATATAATTTATTAGAGTTTATATTATATCACCTTGGTAATATTGTTAAAATATAATTTACAGATTCTTGAAATATTTGTGTTTAATTTTATTAAAAATTTTTCTACTACTTACATAATATACTGTTACATAAGGTATTATAATTGAATATTAAATACAAAACAGACATAAATTTGTTTATTATGTATTTCAGCTAGTTTATTATTTTATAATAAATTGCACTGTTATGATTAATTTTATTATGTTCTTTTTAAGCAAATTGTAACATTAATATTTTATTCTTTTGCATGTGAATCAAAGTATTATATGCTTATACATTAAACTAAATACTAAAAACTATTATTTTTGATAGAATAAGAATAATTTAAAAAATATTACTTGTACATCTATATTATATATGTTTTTAAAAATATATAGTGCAACCTACTCAACATAATTCATTCACAAGTACTGTTTCTGAACAACTACCAGTGCGTTTGACTCCAGCTTGGGAAGAAAAAAATTTACCAAACGACGAACTTAATTTTAAAACATTTAGCATGGACGATGCAACGTTAGATACTGACCCTCCAAAAGATAGGTGAGTAGTATTATTTTGTATTTATAAACATTAGAAATAAAAGAAGTGTATATAATACATATTTTAATTTATTTGTATAATTGACGTGTTTAATATTAAATTATTATAATTATATATATTGTTTAATGAATATATTTTAATTTATTATAGAAAAAGAAATAACATGATTTTTAAAATTGTTTTAGATGGAACATTGTATATTTAATATTAGTTCTTCATGGAATAGGAATTTTAATGCCCTGGAATATGTTTATAAATGCAAAAGATGTAAGTAAAAATTACAATATTAGGGATATAATGTATATTATACTCTGTTCTTTGAATACTTTGAAATATTCAATATATTGTAAAATTATATGTAAACAAATATAATTTAGTTTTTAAATGTATAAACTTGACTTTTTCATGTTTTTAAAATCTTTATCTTCTATTTTATTCCAGTATTTTGTGAATTTCAAGTTAGGAGAAGAATACCTCGGTGGAAAGTATTATTATGCAGCATCATTCATGCTATACTTGACTATTGTTTCACAACTACCAAATCTTTTATTCAATTGGCTTAACATATTTTGTCCAATTGGGTAAGATTAAACAAATATATTATATATTTATGTTCATTAATTATAGATATAAAGTAAGAATAGGTACATGGAATGTTGGAACATTGACGGGTAGAAGTAGAGAATTGGTAGAGGTATTGAAAAGGAGGAATGTCGATATTTGTTGTATGCAGGAAACAAAGTGGAAAGGGGAGAAAGCAAGAGAAATAGGAGAGGGGTATAAAATAATATACTCTGGCAAGAATTGTAAAAGGAATGGTGTAGGAGTAATAGTGGATGAGGAAATGAAAGGTAAAGTAATGGATGTGGTAAAGAAAAGTGATACAGTAATAGTAGTGAAATTAATGTTTGAGGAAAAAGTCTTGAATGTAGTGAGTGCGTATGCGCCACAAGTAGGTTGTTAAGAAAAAGATAAGAAAGAGTTTTGACGAGATATGGATGAAGTGATGCAGGGAATACCAAATAATGAGGATACAGTGATTGGGGGGGGATATAAATGGACATG